>JAJPUD010008537.1:34712-87670 GCA_023553655.1 Myrmecobius fasciatus | reverse complement strand
AACTATGCTCAAAAAGTTATCAAACTGTGCATACCCTTTGACCCAGCAGTGTTTCTACTGGGCCTATATGCAAAGAGATTTAAAGGAAGAAAAGGGACCCACATGTGCAAAATGTTTGTGGCAGCCCTTTTCTTAGTGGCTAGAAACTGGAAACTGAATGGATGCCCATCAGTTGGAGAATGGCTAAATAAACGATGGTATATGAATGTCATGGAATAATACTGTTCTGTAAGAAATGACCAAAAGGATGATTTCAGAGAGGCCTGGAGAGGCTTGCATGAACTGATGCTGAGTGAAATGAGCAGAACCAGGAGATCATTATATACGGCAACAACAAGACTATACAATGATCAATTCTGATGAACATTGCTCTCTTCAAGAATAAGATGATTCAAACCGGTGGCAATTGTTCAGCAATGAAGATAGTCATATACATCCAGAGAGAGGCCTGAGGGAATAGAGTGTGGACCACAACACAGCACTTTAACGCTTTCTGTGAATATTTCTTTGCATTTTGTTTTCCTTCTTTGTTTTTTTTTCATCTCTCTTTCTAGAGCTGATGTTTCTTGTGCAGTAAGATAATTGTATAGATATGTATACATATATTGGATTTGTCATATAATTTATCATGTTCAGCATGTATTAGATTACCTGTCATCTAGGGGTGCGGGGTGAGGGGAAGGGGTGGTAAAGCTTGGAACAAAAAAAAAGTTTTGCAAAGGTCAATGTAGAAAAATCACTCATATGTTTTGTAAATAAAAAGCTTTTAATAAAAAAATATATGTTTAAAATGTTCAAATATTCTAAACATATCTCCACAATTATCATGCTGCACAAGAACAATCCGGTCAAAAAAGGAAAAAAGAGAGAATAAACCATAACAACAAAAAAGATTAAAATACTATGTTGTAATGCACATTCATTCCTCATAGTCCTCTCTCTGGATGCAGATGGCTCTCTCCATCACAAGTCTATTGGAGTTGGCCTGAATTATCTCATTGATGAAAAGAAACAAGTCCATCATAGTTGATCATCACATAATCTTGTTGCTGTGTACAATGTTCTTTTGGTTCTACCTAATTCAGTTAGCATATCAATTCATGTAAGTATCTATCTTCAGGTCTTTCGGAAATCATCCTGCTCCATTTATTATAGAACAAAAATAGTCCATGAATAGTCCATTATTCAGCTGTCCCCCAACTGATAGGTATCCTTCACAACAGAAAGAACTGGTACAAACTTTTTTTCACATGTGGGTCCTTTTCCCTTTTTTAGGATCTCTTTCAGATACAAACCCAGTAGAGATACTTTAATGATTATTGGTAGAGAACATATATTTTATTAGAGATGTGAAAAACAACACCTATATTGTAATTCCTTGATTTTTGTGATTAAATTGTAAGAATAATAAAATAATTTACACAATCAGAAATTCTCAAGTAACTTGAGGAAATTAAGATTAAATGGGATTTTAAAGGTCATCAAGGTCAGTTTATACCTTACAATAATGTGTGCAACAGCATCCTCAATAAGTACCGGTTCAATTTCTACTCAAAGGTACCTAATAAAAGTGAAATGATTGCCTGCCTTAGAATGAATCTTATTCCCCTTTTTTCTCAGGTTCATTTTGTGGGGAGGATATTTTTGCACAAAATATGAATCTCCCCTAATTAAATTTTTAAGTATTTTCTGGAAATGTTTTCCTCTTTTTATATCAAAGTACCTTCCTCTTCTACAAAACTGCTATATAATCTCTGAAAAGTAATTATGTCCTCCCCCAACTTTTCTTCTTCAGGTCAAACATTTTCCATATATATAATTGTTTTTCCCCTTGTAGAGTTTTTTTTTTAATTATTATTATTATTATTATTATTCTAATCATCCACTTCTGAAGGCACTGAAATTTTTTATTATATTACTTAAAGACAGCAAAACTAATAAACCAACTCACCATTTAAATCTCAGTCCCTAAACAAAGCATCTGTTTGAGAACTTGTATATCTCTACCATCATTTTGTAGACTTGATTCAAATGAAAATTCAGAGATATAACTTACTTTTACTTAAATGTAATGCTAAGAAATACATTCATACTCTTCTAGATTGTTTTGTTAAATTCATTGCAAAGATATTTGTTAAACACCTAGTAAGTGGAAAACATTTTGAAGACAAAGTAGGAAATCCATTAATTCCACTGCCTTGTTTCATTTTCCCCTTGCTGATCTTTAGTCATCTTCAATTATTATTTTATTCATTCATTTAACTTCATTTGTCCCACAGAATAAAAGCACTCTAAGTCCTCTCTGGTAATTGTTATTAGTAGCTCAGTTGTGCTGGTGATCTCTGGCCTAGATATTGGCAGAGTGTCAATTTTTTCATAATTCAGAAATGCAAATGGCTTTAATTTTAGCCATATTGCATTTGATTTTCAAATATATATCTTTTATTTAAATAAAATGTTTTTAGAATGTGGTAGGAATCTGGGAATTGTAGACAATGTGCTTCCAGGCATCTTATAAGAAATACAATTACAATAAGCTTAGTAACTTGAAGGATTCTAACAATATAGACCCTCATGATCCTCACGTGCTACCACCCAGAATAGATCTTCCAGTCTCTTTCTGTCTCTGTCTCTTTCTCTATCTCTCTGACTCTGTCTCTGTCCCTCTCTGTCTCTGTCTCTGTCTCTCTTTTTCCTTCTCTCTCCTTCTCCCTATCTATCTATTAATCTGTCTCTTTGTTTATCCATCTGTCTGCTTTCTGTCTGTCTGTTTTTAGCAAGAGGAATGCTAAAGGAAACAATAAATTTATCAATATAAATATATTGTGTAATATACCAAATTATTGGGCAGTAACATTTATTTTTCTCTGTTATATGAGCTTCATGTTCACATGAATCTACTGCAGTTGACCTTGCTGTAGGAAACAAAGTTTTTTGAAATACAAATATATTGAAGGTCCTATTTAAATCAGCCAGCTCTGCTTTTCTATATCTTCCCATACCAATGATGACCATTTCATCATATTTTTAATTTTTTTAACTATGCATATTTATTTTTTATTAAAGCTTTTTATTTGTATAACATATGTATGGGTAGTTCCCCAGCATTGATCTTTACAAAGCTTTCCATTACAAATTTTCCCCCCAGTCCCCTCCCCTCCCCTAGATGGCAGGAAGTCCACTACATGTTAATAATGTTAAAATACTTGACAAGTTATGCAAGAAAAATCCTATCTACAAGAAAATAAAAAGAAAATCAGAGAAAGGAAACACAATGCAACCAAACATCAATAGAGAGCATGAAAATGTTATGTTGTGGTCCACATTTCATATCCCTCTCTCTGGGTGTAGATGGCTTTCTTCACTGAACAATTGGAACTGGTTTGAGACAATTCTCTGTTGCAGAGAGCCATGTCCATCAGAGTTGATCATCATGCAATATTGTTGTTGCCGTGTATAATGATCTGGTTCTGCTGATTTCACTAAGCATCAGTTCACATAAGTCTCCCCAGGCCTCTCTGAAATCATCCTGCTGGTCATTTCTTACAGAACAATAGCATTCCATAACATTCATACACCATAATTTATTCAGCCACTCTCCAATTGTTGGGCATCCATTCAGTTTCCAGTTTCTAGCCACTACAAAAAGGGCTGCCACAAACATTCTTGCACATGTGGGTCCCTTTCCCTCCTCTAAGATCTCTTTGGGATATAGGCCCAGTAGAAACACTGTTGGGTCAAAGGGTAGGCACAGTTTGATAACTTTTTGAGCATAGCTCCAAACTGCTCTCCAGAATGGTTGGATCCGTTCACAGTTCCACCAACAATGTATTAGAGTCCCAGTTTTCCCACATCCCCTCCAGCATTCATCGTTATTTTTCCTGTCATTTTAGCCAATCTGACAGGTGTGTAGTGGTACCTCAGAGTTGTCTTAATTTGCATTTCTCTGATCAATAGTGATTTGGAGCAACTTTTCATATGACTAGAGATGGTTCTAATTTCATCATCTGAAAATTGTCTGTTCATATCCCTTGACCACTTAGCTATTGAAGAGTGGCTTGAATTCTTATATATGAGACAATTCTCTATATATTTTAGTAATGAGGCCTTTATCAGAACCATTAAATGTAAAGATGATTTCCCAATTCGATGCTTCCCTCCTAATGTTGTCTGCATTAGTTTTAGTTTCTCATTTTATTAATCAACAAGATTTACTAATAGTTATTTTGGGGGACTTTTGGTGAATTTGGTGTACATTGCATTTACAATTCTTTCAAACATATTATCATATTTGTCATGCTGTGCAACTACAAAAAGGGTTGCTACAAACATTGTTGCACATGTAACTATATTTCCCCTTTTTAAAGATCTGTTTCAGATACAGACCCAGTAGAGACACAACTGAATCTAAGTGTACTCACAGTTTTATAGTCCTTTGAGCATAGTTTATATTGCTCTCTAGAATGCTTCAATCATTTTCCAACTCCACCAAAAATGTATTAATATTCTAATTTACCCCCACCCCCTCCAACATTTATCTTTTCCTGTAACCTTAGCCAGTTTGATTGGTATGAGATGATACCTGAGAGTTGTAAGAAATGCAGACTTTTTACTAAGAATAAAAGTCTTCTTTTAGATGGCCCTCCTAAGGGTTAAATACACATAATCCTATCTCATAAACATATATTTTTCTTTCTGTGATTTTTCAGTCCCTTGGTCTATGAGATATCATTAAATTATGAAAGTGCAACAACAAAAATTTGTGAGTGTTGTACTCTTTTTCTCTCTCCTCCACTAATTAAAAGTTTGAGGTGTATGCATTATTTCAACACAATGTTTTTCTCCTTCTTTTAGGTGAAGCTACTCCTCCATCACTGTCTCATTTCTGCTGCTTTTGCTCTTGGAGAGAATAATGAAGGAAAAAAATCAGTCTAAATTTCATTTTGGGTATTTAAAGACAGCAAAACCAATAAACCAACTCACCATTTAAATCTCAGTCCCTAAACAAAGCATCTGTTTGAGAACTTGTATATCTCTACCATCATTTTGTAAACTTGATTCAAATGAAAATTCAGAGATATAATTTCTGGGTAACTAATGATTAATTTATTAAATTTGGCTAGAGAATAATAAATTGAGGTCAATGATTCTCTTGTAACCAAAGCCAATCCTGGAGGCCCATCAAATAGTAAAATACCTGTGGAAAAATAGGGCAGAAAGCAACTTCAAATAGTTAAGAATTATTGAGAAAGTAAATATTATAATGAGAAGTGGATTTATTTTAATGAGATACTTGGGGCCTTGACTCTGATTATGATACTCCTCTCCAATAAGATCATTCCTGCATTGGGTAATCTATATAGAAAGGCCTATTCTCCACCAACTCAACAATGAACAATGAACAAAGATGGAAATTTCACCTACACAAGATGATTTGAGTGTAATAAATTCTTTGGGCAGGGTCAGAAATGTTCTTGAGAGATGGGGCTTTGAGTGAAACAGAGTCCTGTATATAAAAGTGATTAACAATATAATGAGAAAATAATCATGTTTCTCAGCTGGAAGCTGACCTGATGTTTTTACTTTTTGAATTTAACCACCCTCAGCCTCTCTTCTCATTGGTCCCACACATTCATTCTAGAAATTGGAAAAAAAAAAAAAACAAAATCAAAGAGGTTCTGTGTCATCCAATGAAAACTCAACTTTTCTCCTGGATTTCTCTGTGTCTCAAAGTTACTGAAATGACAGAAATCACTCTGCTTTATTTGGTTTGGAAGAGTGTATGAATGTGCATCTGAATTGGAGCTTGGCCTAGGACCTATTGTTAGCCAATGAAAATGAGATTGGTTTTGGTTTAAGGCATAATCCTTAAGAAAGAATTCTAGGTAATAAAACCTAAGATATCTTGTAAGGGTTTGGAGGTGCAAAAGAAAAGGAAAAAAAATGCTTTTAAGAGCATCTGTAAGTAAGGATGTGATAACCTCTGTGGATGGAGGAGGAAAGGGAAGGAGAGAAAAAAGGAAGGAAAAAAAGGAATAAAGGAAAGAAATGAGGGAGAGACAAAGGGACAGAGGGAAGGACAGAGGGAGGAGGAAAAGAAGAAAGGAAGGAAGGAAAAGAGGAAGAAATGAAGGACTCTTTCAACTGTCCAATTACAGTTTGTGGGCAAGCTCTACTCACAGATGTTGTTTGTCCGTCCTTCTGGAAGAAGACCATGACATTGAATAGAAATGGCAATCATTTCAAATTTGGCAAGAAATCCTAAGGGTCTTCTCCTCCCAGATTTATTTAGGTTTTTGTTTTTGTTTTTGTTTTTGTTTTGTTTTTGTTTTGTTTTGTTTTGTTTTTTGTTTTTGGACTAGGTGAAAGATTCTTTTTCTCAATTACTTCTTAGCCTTAATCAATGAAGAGGGTGGCTTCAGTCAAACTAAGAGCTGTTGAAGACCTTAACTTAAAAAGGCCAAGGTTTCCCATTTCATTCAGGGCAGTCTCCAATTGTTTTGATCTATATCTTGTCACTGGACTTAGAGGGCTCTGGAGGAGAAAGTGAGTAAGGTGATCTTTTCCAGCCCTCCCTCAATTAAATCTAATTCACTTTCATGTTTGGCATTACCTCCCTGATTTCATAGTCCTCTTCAAGAATGAAGGACAAACAATAATCTGTGTGTGGGTGCATGTATGTGTGTATTTGCCTATTTATTTTTATTTGTGTGAGATTCCATATTCTTGATTTGATGACCTTGTAATATAGTTCAGCCAAGTACTTTTTTTCTCCCCTGAAAACATAGTGTTACTTTATCTCTCTGCTCTATTATAAATCTCTTTCATTTCCCTTTTTTTCACTCTAGCTTTCTTCCTTTGATCTCTCTCCTCCATGAACTCTGTTCCTCATTATTTAAGAAAGATGGTTGACTTTCCTGGCAATATGTTTTGTAACATGGACACATGTATAATCAATTGTATAGCTTTTATATTACAGGATTGTCATTAGGATCAAATAAGATAATGTATTTAATGTTTTCCTCCCTTTAAAGCACTAGATTATTGTGTATCCAAATAAACTATAAATATTATAAGCAAATTAGAGGAACATAGGATAGTTTACCTCTCAGACCTGTGCAGATGGAATAAATTTATGTCCAAAGAAAATTTGGAACTCTTAATTGAACACCAGATAGATAATTTTGATTATATTAAGTTAAAAATTTCTGTACAAACAAAACTAATGCAGACAAGATTAGGAGGGAAGCATCAAATTGGGAAATCATCTTTACATTTAAGGGTTCTGATAAAGGTCTCATCTCTAAGATATATAGAGAATTGTCTCATATTTATAAGAATTCAAGCCATTCTCCAATTGATAAATGGTCAAAGGATATGAACAGACAATTTTCAGATGATGAAATTAAAAACATCTCTAGTCATATGAAAAGTTGCTCCAAATCACTATTGATCAGAGAAATGCAAATTAAGACAACTCTGAGGTACCACTACACACCTGTCAGATTAACTAAAATGACAGGAAAGGATAATGACAGGTATTGGAGGGGATGTGGGAAGACTGGGACACTGATGCATTGTTGGTGGAGCTGTGAACGGATCCAGCCATTCTGGAGAGCAATTTGGAACTATGCTCAAAAAGTTATCAAACTGTGCATACCCTTTGACCCAGCAGTGTTTCTTTTGGGCTTATATCCCAAACAGATCTTAAAGGAAGGAAAGGGCCCCACATGTGCAAGAATGTTTGTTGCACCCCTTTTTTAGTGGCTAGAAACTGGAAACTGAATGGATGCCCATCAATTGGAGAGTGGCTGAATAAATTATGGTATATGAATATTATGGAATATTATTGTTCTGTGAGAAATGACCAGCAGGACGATTTCAGAGAGTCCTGGATAGACTTGCGTGAATTGATGCTGAGTGAAGTGAGCAGAACCAGGACATCATTATTCACGGCAACAATAAGACTATATGATGAACAGTTCTGATGGACATGGTTCTCGTCAACAATGAAATGCTTCAAACCAGTTCCAATTGTTCAGTGAAGAAAGCCATATACACCCAGAGAGAGGGATGTGAAATGTGAACCACAACATATCATGTTCATGCTCTCTATTGATGTTTGCTTGCATTGTATTTCCTTTATCTGATTATTCTTTCTTGCAGATATGATTTCTCCTGGACAAAAAATTATGTGTGGAAATAAGTATACATATATTTGATTTCTCAAGTATTTTAACATAATTAACATGTAGTGGATATCCTGCCATCTAGGGGAGGGGTGGGTAGTAGGGGGGAAAATTTTTAATAGAAAGCTTTGTAAGGGTTAATGTTGAAGAATTACCCATACATATATTTTGCACATAAAAAGTATTAATAAAAATTTTAAAAAATTCTACACATTCTGGAAAAAAAACAAAGTATAAGCATTTGAGGAGATTTGTTCAAAACTTAATTTATCTATGACCTACCATAGTAGTCCTTTCACTATAGTGAATGATTATTATCAGTAAAATGGGACTTAGCTCTCTTATGTACATATCTTTCTTAAGACTTATTTTAACTATAAAAAGAAATGAAGTATATATGATTATTTGCACATCTCAAAGAACTACAAAAAAGATTATCAGTCTCCTTCCTGTTACTTTTTGAAAAATCCCATATAATATTTTTTATTGCTTAGTTATTCAGGTCGGATGAATAGCCATTATAATTGTTTAACCTTCAAAATATCCTTTGGTATGCATAAAAGTCTTTTTAGTGACTTTTTTCCCTCATAACCACACATCCTAAATTTATAGACAAGCTTCCAGAGAAAACTCCTCCAACCAAATAGTGTTTCTTGGAGACAGAAAGAAATTATGTTAACATCATGTGACTTGTAGCCATGAATAGCAATTTTCCAGAATGCTTCATTTCTTATTAATCAAATATCATTCCATGCCTGAGATTTCTCTTATTTCTGTACTTGGAATATCTCAATTTCCTATTGTTTTTACACACTAAAATGGCACAATATTTAAAAGGGAAAATAACAATACTGAAAAGGAAACTCTTTTCCTCAAAGAAGTTAATTCATCACTGTCTTATTTACTTGTCTCCTAATATTACTTCAATTTTTTGGCTAGTGAGAAATGGTATGGTGATGTCACTTAATTCAAGAATAAATTAGATTGGAGTGGAACCAAGATGATATAAAGCAGATAGGGCTTTCTGTGACCTCCTCCCAGATTTCCTCAAATTAATAGCACATTAAGCCTTTAAGCTGGTTTGGAGGGAAAGAACTCACAAATATTTGGAGTATAACAAATTTCCAGAAGAACATGTTGTGGAAGAACTTCAGAAAATGTCTGTTTCAATTGGACAGGGGGAAAGTCTGCCAAGCCTAGACCTTAGTGCAGAGGCCAGGGAAGGGGACTAGGGTAGGGAGCCAGGCAAATAACAAAGGCAAATTGTGAGCTTCTGAGGCTCGAAAAAACACAGGACCTGGCCATGCTTACCCAGCCCAGAAGTCAGTCAGCAGAACTGCTCCAGGGCAAACTAAAGTGACTGTCTCTCCTTTGCCTTAAGAACAGACTTCAAAATTAAAAAAAAAAAAAAAATGCGGCAAAAAAGCAATAAGAACTCTGACCTTAGACAGCTTTTATGGGAAAAAGAAGAACATGTCTCAAACCCTGAGGATCCTAAAGGCAAGCCAGCTCCAGATGAAATCTTGATTTGGTCTTGATTTTACAAGGCTCTCTTGAAGAATTCAAAAAAAAAAAAAAAAGGATATTTAAAGAGAGAAGTGAAATGGAGAAAGGAAATAAGATTTTTGCAAGAGGATATGAAAAAGGAAATCTAGAAATTATGTGAAGAAAACTCCTTAAAAACAGATTAACTGAAATGAAAAAAAAAACATATAACTCCTTACAAAACAGATATGAAAAAGAAACTAATTCTTTGAAAAACAATATCTGTGAAATGGAAAAAAAAATGCAATAAACAAAATTGGCCAAATGCAAAAGGATATAAAAAAGCTAACTGGAGAAAATAATTCACTAAAAATTAGAATTAAACAAATGGAAATGAATGAATATGAGGCTTCAAGAATCGATCAAACAAAACCAAAAGTAAAAGAAAAAATAGAAGAAAAAATAAAATATCTCATTGGAAAAAGAACTGACCTGAAAAATAGATCTATAAGAGACAATCTAAGAATTGTTGGACTTCCTGATAATGATAAAAAAAAAAAAAGCCTAGACTTCATCTTTCAGGAAAATATCAAGAAAATCTGCCCCGATATCCTAGAACCAGAGAGTAAAATAGCCACTGGGGAAAAAAAAAAATCTATCATTCACTTCTTAGAAGAGACTTCAAAAAAAATTCTATGGAATATTGTAGCTAAATTCCATTATTATCAGATCAAGGAGAAAATACTTCAAGCAACCAGAAAGAAACAATTTAAAGAAGCTGTAATCAGGATTAGCCAGGATCTAGGAGCTTCCACTTCAAAATATTGAAGTGCCTGGAATCTGATAATCCAAAAGGCAAAAGAACTTAGATTGAAATCAAGAATTATTTACCCAGCAACATTGAGCATTATCTTTCAGGGGGAAAGATGTATATTCAATGTAAAAGGTAAATTTCTTCTATTTCTGATGAAAAGAGCAGAGTTGAATAAAAAAAATTCTTTTAATTCAGAACACAACGGAAGCATAAAAAGGTGAAAAGAAAAAAAATAGCTTTCTTTGATAATTTAAAAAGCTTATATCCCTATATGGGAAGACAATATGTTTAACGTTTGAGATTTGTTATCTTTGTTATGGGTATACTTAGAGAGTATAAATATAATTTGATTTCATAGTGATGATTTAAAAAGAAATTACAGCAGAAGCAGTGATTCTACTAGAAGAAGAGGAAGAGGAGTCAAATTACATTTCATGAGGAGTCAAAAAAGACATCTTACCATTGAGGGGAAGGGGAAGGAGAATTGTGCAATCTTATTCTCATCAGATTTGGCTCAAAAAGAAAATATCAGACATATTTAAATTCACAGAAAGGCTTGTTTCACCCTATAGGGAAGTTGGAGGGGAAGGGTGAAGAAAGGGACAAGGGTTATAGAAGGGAGAAGAGAAGTAGAAAGGGAGAGGTATAAAAAAATGGGGTGGCCGCAAAAGGGGATACCTGTTTGCAGTAGGGAATGATCAGTGACAAAATACTGGGGAGGAGGGAAAGGAAGAAAGGGAAGAGAAAAACAACTGGGGGTAAACAAGATGGCAAGAAATACAGAGATAGAAATTTTATCTGTCAATATTAAATGGATGAAGTCTTTCATAAAACAGAAGTGGATAGCAGATGATTAAAAGCTAGAATCCTATAATTTGTTGTTTTAAAAAATCTCATTTAAAGCATAGTGATACATTTAGAAAAGGGTAAAAGGCTGGAGCAGAATCTATTATGCTTCAGCTGAGGTTAAAAAAAAAAAAAGAAAAGAAAAAAAAAGCAAAGGTAGCAAACCTGATCTTAGATCACGCAAAAGATAAGGAAAGAAACCACATCTTACTTAAACATATCATAGATAATGACGAAATATCAATACTAGACATATATATATAAGTGGCATAGCATCCAAATTCCTAGAGAAGTTGAGACCTGCAAGAAGAATTAGACAGCAAAACTATACTAGTTCATGATCTCAACTTTGTTCTCTCAGAACTAGGTATCATGGCATAGAAACCTCAACATCAAACAAAGAATGGGAGAAATAGTAAATGCATTTTTTTTCAGATCACAATGCAAAAAAAAAAATCCTGCAATAAATAATCAGGGGAAAATACAGCAAAAATTAATTGAAAACTAAATAATCTAATCTTACAAGAATGAGTGGATGAAACAACAAATCATAGACAGAATCAATAATTTCATCCAAGAGAATGACAACAATGAGACAATATACCAAAATTGATGGGATGCAGCCAAAGTGTTTATCAGAGGAAAGTTTATATCTCTAGATGCTTAATTGCATAAAAGAAAGAGAAGATCAATGAATTAAGTTTGCAACTAAAAAAGCTAGAAAATGAATAAATTAACCCCCCAATTAAATCCCAAATTTGAAATTCTGAAAATTAAAGGGGAGATTAATAAAATTGAAAGTATGAACACTATTGAATTAATAAATAAAACTTAATTTTATGAAAAAAACAACAAAATACAAAAACCTTTAGTTAATATGATTAGAAAAAGGAAGGAAGAAAATCAAATTGTTAGTCTCAAAAATGAAAAGGGATCACTTTACACCAATGAAAAGGAAATTAGAACAATAATTAGGTGTTATTTTGTCCAACTATATGTCAATAAACATGATAATCTAACTGAAATGGAGGATTACCTACAAAAATATAGATTCCCCAGATTAACAGAAGAGGAAATCATTTACTTAATATAATTTTAGAAAAAGAAATAGAACAAGCTATTAATCAACTCCCTAAAAAAAACATCTTCAGGGCCATATGGATTTACAAGTGAGTTCTACTGAACTTTTAAGGTACAATTAATTCCAATACTATACATACAATTTGAAAAAATAGAGAAAGAAGTAGTCCTACTAAGTTCCTTTTATGTTGCAGATATGGTGCTGATACTTAAACCAGGTAGAGCCAAAACAGAGGGAAAAAAATATATAGACAAATTTAGCTAATGAATATTGATACAAAAATCTTAAATAAAATATTAGCAAAGAAATTGCTGAAAATAACCTCCAGGATAATACACTATGACTGAGGAGAATTCATACCAGGAATGCAGGGCTGGTTCAATATTATGAAAACTATTAGCATATTTGAACATATCAATAACCAAACTAACAAAAATCATATTATTATCTCTAGGTGCAGAAAAAGTATTTGATAAAATCCAATATCCATCCCTATTAAAACCCTAGGAAGTATAGGAATAAATGGATTTTTCCTTAAAATGGTTAGTAGCATCTATCTGAAAATGTCAGCAAGCATCATATATAATGGGAACAAACTAGAACCATTTCCAATAAGATCTCAGGTGAAACAACATTGCCCACTATCACCTTTACTATTCAATATTGTATTAAAATATTAACTTGGACAATAAGAGAAGAAAAAGAGATTATAGGAATTAGAGTAGGTAATGAGGAAGGCAAATTATTATTCTTTGCAGATGAGGTGATGGTATATTTTGAGAACCCTAGAGAATCAACTAAAAATTATGAGAAAAAATTTACAATTTTAGCAAAGTTGCAGGATACAAAAAAATCCACATAATTCATCAGTATTTGTAAACATTACCAACAAAGTCCAACAGCAAGAGATTAAAAAGAAAATTTGATTTAAAATACCTGCAGATAATATAAACTATTTGGGAGTCTGCCTGACAAGACAAAGTTAGGAACTATATGAGCACAACTACAAAATACTTTTCACACAAATAAAGTCAGACCTAATGAGATGGAAAAATATCAAGTGCTCATGAGTAGGACAATCAACTATGATAAAATTGAAATTATTACCTAAATCAATCTACTTATTCTGTGCCATGACAATCAAATGCCGAAGAAATTATTTTACATATGTAGAAAAAATAATAACAAAGTTCATCTGCAAGAACAAAAGTTCAAAAATTTCAAGGAGATTAATGAAAAAAAATGCCATTGAAGGTGGCATAGCTGTGCCATATCTTAAACTATATTACAAAGTAGTGGTCATCAAAACTATTTGTTGCTGGCTAACAAATAAGTAGTTGACCAGTGGAAGAGGTCAGGTTCACAGGACAAAATAGTCAATAACTATAATAATCTAGTATTTGCCAAGTCCAAAAACTCTACCTTTTGGGGGAAAAAAACCTGCTATTTGACAAAAATTGCTGAGAAAATTGGAAACAAGTATGGCAAAAACTAGGCATTGACCCACACCTAAAACCTTATTCCAGATATGCCAAGATAAGGTCAAATTGGATTAATGTTTAGACATAAAGAGTGATATTATAAGCAAATTAGAAGAGCATAAAATAGTTTACCTCTCAGAACTCTGAAGAAGGAAGGAATTTGTCACTGAAGAAAAAGTGGAATTCATTATTGAACATCAAATAGATAATTTTGATTATATTAAGTTTAAAAGTTTTTGTACATGAAATGTTTCAAACCAGTTCCAATTGTTCACTGAAGAAAGCCATGTACACCTCAAGAGAGGGATATGAAATGTGGACCTCAGCATAACATTTTAATGCTCTCTATTGATGTTTGCTTGCATTATGTTTCCCTTCTCAGATTTTTTGTTCTTGTAGATCTGACTTTTCTTGCACAATAAGATAACCGTAAAAATATGTATACACATTCGATTGGTCAAGTATTTTAACATAATTAACATGTAGTAGAATTCCTGCCATCTAGGGGAGGGGTGGGGACTGGGGGCGGAATTTGTAATGGAAACCTTTGCAAGGGTCAATGATGAAAAATTATCCATGCATATGTTTTGCAAATAAAAAGCTTTAATTAAAAAAATTGTAGAAACAAAACTAATGCAGACAAGATTAGTAGGGAAGCAATAAACTGGGAAAACATTTTTATATTCAAACATTCTGATAAAGACCTCATTTCCTAAATGTGTAAAGAATTGACGCAAATTCATAAGAGCTCAAGTAATGAGGGCAGTAGGGTGGCAGAGTAGATAAAGCACCAGCCATAAATTTAGGAGGACCTGAGATCAAATATGGTCTCAGATACTTAACACTTTCCAGCTATGTGACCCTGGACAAGTCACTTAACCCCAAGTGCCTCAGGGAAAAAAAAATTCTCCAATTGAAAAATGATCAAAGGATATGAATAGACAATTTTCAGATGAAGAAGTTAATATCATTTCTAGTCATATGAAAAGATGCTCTAAATTACTATTGATCGCAGAAATGCAAATTAAGACAACTCTGGCATACCACTACAAATTTCTCAGATTGGCTAACCTGACAGGAAAAGACAATGACAAATGTTGGAGGAGATATCGGAAAACTGGGACAGTAATACATTTTTGATGGGGTTGTGAACTGATGCAACCATTCTTGAAAGAAATTCCATGCTGAAAGGACTATGTGCATATCCTTTGATCCAGCAGTGTTTCTATTGGGATTATATCCCAAAGAGTTCTTAAAGAAGGGAAAGGGACTCACAAGAACAAAAGTGTTTTTGGCAGCCCTTTTTGTAGTGAAAAGAAACTGGTAATTGAGTGGATGTCCAACAGTTGGAGAATGGCTGAACAAATTATGGTATATGAATGTTAAGGAATATCATTTTTTTTCTAGAACAAATGATTAGCAGGATGATTTCAGAGAGGTCTAGAGAGACTTACATGAAGTGATGAGAAGTGAAATAAGGAGAACCAGGAGATCATTGTACATAGCAACAGCAAGATTAAATGATGATCAATTTTGATAGATGTGGCCCTTCATAACAATGAGATGACTCAGGCCGGTTCCAACAATCTTGTGGTCAAAAGTGCCATCTATAACCAGAGATAGGAGCATGGGAAGTGAGTATGGATCACAACATAGCATTTTTACTTTTTTTGTTGTTTTTTGCTAGCATTTTATTTTCTTTCTCATTTTTTTTCCTTTTTGATTCAATTTTTCTTTTGCAGCAAGGTAATTATAAAATATGTATGCATATATTGTATTTAACATATATTTCTATCATGTTTAACATATATTGGATTACTTGCTATCTAGTAGAAAAGGTAGAGAAAAGGCGGGGAAAATTGGAACAAAAAGTTTTTCAAAGTTTAATGTTGAAAAATTATCTATACATATCTTTTGAGAATTAAAAAGCATGGAAAAAAGAAAAAGAAGAAGAAATTAAGTATAAGTGAGGAAGAGGTGAGTGAAGTTGGCCTTATTCTTTCTTTTGGAGTCATTGAAATTTATTGGCAAAACAATATCAAGATTACTTGTGATAACTTGGGATTCAGTGAATGATTGTGATGTCTTCAATGTCTACCCAAGCTGGTTTCCATGGAAAGAAATCCCTTCCTGCTCACACACTTCTTCCATATATTATTTAATAAGGACACAAACTCAAGTTGGTGGTTATTTTTAACTACATCTATATGTATCTGTTATCTATCTATCTATGTATAACTTATTGTCACAGATATTTTAAACATACAATGAGCACATAAATGTAGTTGTTATTGTTTTTCCCTCATCCCTTATCCTTGGCTCTGATGAGGAAAATCAGAAGGTAAAGAATCATCTATCAATGGAAAAAAATAGTTTCTCTGCTAGAATCGTGGATAAAGATGTATTTATGGAAGGGAAATGAATAATTAATCAGGTTGATATTAATTATTTGTGCCAGTTCATTGGCTACTGGCATGTCTTAAAAATTGGGACTGTTCACTCATCACCCCTCTCTATTTGCGATTTTGTCTTATTTTGTTCTTTTTTCCTTTCTGTTGTTTACTGAATTTTGGGCTTCCTGATCTCCATTTATACATTGGGTGATAATACCTGGTTATTACTCAGCTTATTTAAACAGAGTGAGATAAAATCCTGGTTTTGGCTGTCCACTGATTTCTGTCTTGGCTTCTCAATAGCAAACTGTTCCAAGGTAAAGGTCATATCATAAGAAATAAAAATTCTTGAGAATATTGAGTATGTTTATCTATCCTCTGGGTAGATACCAAATCCACCAAGTTCCATTGTGGGGGAGAAACATAATCTTGTATAGAAAGGCGAGCCAGAGGATAGATGAATTTTTTAAATACTCAAGTTTTTATTTCATTTTTCTTCTTTAAAGGTATCCATTCTATGATTTTCATCTATATAACTGATGTACCTATATTTTCTATCAAACAGACTTCTCATGTTAGGTGTTCTGCTATGTGTATGGATTAATTTCTTGGTGCTATCACATAATTCATTCTTGACTACAATTTTCCATTCCTGTACCCCGATTGTGATCCATTTTTGAATCATCTGATAAATATAGTGATCTTATGTGTCTACAGGGATACATCAGTATTAAAACATGGCCACGTATTTTATGGATAATTTGTTGTATACAAAATTACTTCACAGTTTCCCAAAGACAACCTCACTCACTTCACCCACTCTCCTCTTTTTTTTTTTTTTTTTTGGCCTTTTGCTGAGGCAGTTGGGGTTAAGTGACTTGCCCAGGGTCACACAGCTAGGGAATGTTAAGTGTCTGAGACCAGATTTGAACTCAGGTCCTCCTGACTTCAGGGCTGGTGCTGACTCTCCTCCTTTTTTACAATGCTTGGTCCAACTTTTTTTTCTTTTCATTTAAAATATCTTTCAATATATAGAAACTGATGCTTATCTTCTATAAGTTATATATTCACCTACATTTAATAGGACACTATTTCCCAGATTCTATTAACTTACTTCTTTTTTGTCACTCTTCCTAAGAATTACTTTCTTTGCTTCCACATTATAGCAGACTGATCATAATTTTAATTGTATTCTTTAAAAAAATACTTTCTGGCAGTTTTGAAATATAATGAACTCAGCTTTCCCTATCCCATTAAGTTTAATCCCCAGAATCATCTCTGCTGAGAAAGGAATTTTGGAAGCCAGAAGTTCTAGACATTTTCAAACTCAGGGACATTCCCTTTGCTTAACATTCCTTCCCATAAGATTATATGAATGAGTTAATTTTCATTTCCTTTCCCAAAGAGTTGAAAAGCTTCTAATCGCTTGGAGGAAACATCAATCTCTTTTAGCTTTCTCAGTGAATGCCTTTCATTGCTGAGGGAATGCTGTCTCAGTGTCATCTGCTGGGAAATTACTTTAGGCTGGTTACTATGCAAAATATGTTTTTTAAGTATTACTATTTATTCTTTTAGCACTACAACTACCTCTTTGCCCTCTCCTCTTCTACATGACTAGGACCATCAGATTTCCTCTGTCATGTAAAGTTTTCCAGGTAGCTTCATGAGTCTGAGGATAACCTTTGGCTCACAGAGGCATGCTATGTTGAGTCCAGACATCATGCTGTTTCAAATCTCAGTTTTCAAAAAAAAAAAGCCATATTTACCACATCATCCCACTTTCAACATGCTTCACACTCACACCTACTCATGTTCAAAAGATGTAGGCTGGCAAGCTTGCCTGGGAGAAGTAGAATTTTTTTTTTACACATCCCCTCTTCTAGTCTGTGTATCCAAGTTGGTGCATCAATTTGCATATTTTAGAGTGAGAGGAAAATGCATAAAGAGGAAAAAGAAAAGGATACATTGATAAAGCACTCCTCCCTTTTTTATTCTCTGAATTTCTTGCTTTCACAAAGCTACCTGAAAAAATTTATATATTAATATTGGAATAATGAGCTATATAGGATCTAGATTTCCCACTGTGAATTGGATGGTCCAAAGGTCCTGTTCACATTAGTTAAACAATAACTCAACACCTGTGCTGCCATATGCCCTAACCCTGGAGAAAAAAAAAAAATGAACATTTACAGAAATCAGAGGGAAAAGGAAATTTTCAGCCATTTGGTCACAGTTATGTTTCCAGGGTCAGATGGATGAAACAATCATAATTCTTTTAAAGAACAATACATTAAGATTTATAAAACACTTTACATATATTAATTCATTGGATACACAATCATTTTATGTTGGAAATTCTATTATTTGTAATAACTTTATGGATAATAATACTGAGGCTGACAAATTTTAAGTGACTTTCCCAGCATTACACAGTTAGTGTCTGAGACAGAATTCAAATATTAATTAAATTCAATTTTCCCTGATTAAAAAAAAAATCAATTTTCCTGATTTCAATGCAAACATTCAATCCACTGACTCCTGGTTCTATCTCCTTGTTATTTGACTCCCTAAGTCATTGCCTACCTCCAGAAGAGGAAACAACTCTTGTCACTGTCCTTTCCCTCAAGAAACTTTCAGTTAAGGAGAAACCAAGTACATTGTATATATACAGACAAAAACAGATAAAATGGAAAGGCAAAATAGTGGAAGTAGATAGAGGGCTGCCTTCAAAATCAGTAACACCTTGTTTCAAGCTGCTGTTGTACTACATGCTAATTATGGGGCACAGAATGAGTCTCTTAATAACACAATCTTCTAGGAAATTTTCTAAGGCTATAATATGCAAAAGAAATTGCTAAACTGCATTGGTTGAAAGAGTTCATCACCCAGCACTCCTTAAAAATGAATTATAGCTTCCAATTCCCAGATTTAAAAAAAAGCATATAAGATAAAAGTTTTAGGTTAGAGGAAGCAAGTATCTGGGTATTTGTTATCTGCTATGATATCTACAGCTTTTTAATTTTATGCAACACTTGGTATACATTATCTCATTTTATCCTCATCATATTTGAGTGAGGGATGTGTTTCATTTGCCATTAATTTAGTAGTGCAGCAGGATAAAATGCTAGGACCTGAATACTATTAGAATACTATCTAAAAATTCCCTATAGCTGAATAGTCCTGGTTCATAAGCCTCAGTTTCCTAAACTTTAAATAGCAATAATTATAACACACTTTCTACAAGACAGAGATTATACGTAACACACTTGGTAAACTTTTAAATACGTATGATGGTGTTGATAGCTGTTATTTTTAAATGGCACAGCTAATGATGGAGTTGATCATTACATGATTATTATCATAATTAAAAGCCAACCTAGCCCTTTTTTTTCCAACCTAAGACAAACCATTAGAAACCCCCACAGAAATGTTAAGACTAAGAAGGCCACTTGGAGAAAAATTTCATGCTAGGATACATGTCAACTGCCCTTCTCTTCCTAAAAATCAGTAAAGAAAAAATAATTGAGCTCTTGGGGAAGATAACGACTCCTTGGTCTCAGTTTCATATTAGTACACTAAACCATTAGAATAACAACTTCCACTATTTTCTATAGAGACAAAGTCTACATTCCTTCTATCTTTTTAAATTTTTTGATAGAAAACCAACAAAAACTAAGGCAAAGGCAAAGGTGAAGTCATTCCCCCAAATTCAAATAATACTCTGGAGGCAGAGGCAAATTTTGAACCTTGTTTCTGATTGAAAATCCTATATGTTTCTCATTGTTGCATATTCCTTCCTGATTTCTAATTCCAGGTGTGTGGTCTTATCAAAATTTTTACCAGATTCCTGCCCAATATAATTTCTTCCAAACCCTGACTCCTATTCAACTAGTCCTATTTTTCCTCAACTTCACTTGCATTCAACTTAATTATGAATCTGTTTTGTTGTACGTGACCTTTGAATTTCCTACACAATTTTCAACAAACTTTTCTAAATTCCTCATTTTTAAAATTATTCTTTCTACATTAACAAAAATCTAGATCTTATCTGTAAACATTGTATCATTTCCGTGACTGTTGAAAGACAATATTTCTGTTGCCTCTTTCCTACTGCACCACAATTCATAGGCTCAGAAGACAACACTTACTGTCAATCTACTCCATATAAATTGTAGTTATTTAATATGAGCTCCTTGAAGTCAGAAATTAGACTATGGTTTTCTATTATTTATTGTTCTATTTTTTATTGTTTATCTTGAGCATAATGCCTGGTTTTTAAAATATCTGTCTTTTTAAAAGACTTTTTTTATAAATTTTAAATTCATGAATTTAAATAAAACAAATTTATTCATATAAATTTGTAAATTTAACAAAATGTAAATTTATAAATTTTATACATTTTAAATTTATAAATGTAAATTTGTAAATTTTATGAGTTCATTGATAACATAATACAGAATCTATTTTATAAATCTTTGTTTCCTAATTGACATTATTTTTGCCCTGTTTATTTCAGACTTTTTTACTGACTGAAGATATCTCTTCCATTTTTGGATCAATCTATAAATCAGTCAGCATTTACTAATGGCCAGTTATAGCCTGCACACGGTATTAAGCATTCAAGAGTAAAAAAAAAAAACAAAAAAAAAAAAAAAAAGAAAAACAAAAAAATAAGGCAAAAACTAAACAAGCCACAACTTCATGAAGCTTATCTCCTATGTAATTTATCCTTACAACTGACCTTTTACTCTTGTTTAGTTATTCCACTGATTTCCAGGCTATCCTTAAACTTTTTCAATGTAATTAGTGCCTAGACCATTGTACCTTTTCTGTCTACACTTAATCTTTAGATAATTTCATTTACATGTGATGTCTACTATAATTTCTGTGCTACCAATTTTATACTCTGGCTCCCAAATATATTTGACAGTGTATATGACATTTGCATTTTGTTTAATTACCTTCAAATAAATATATCCAAAGACAAATTTATCTTCCTTTGAAATATTCTCCTTCATCTGCTATTTAATTTACTATTTAAAAAAAAAATATCTCCATGATTCATTGATTCTTCCATCTTTGTAAACTTGGAATTATTTGTGGCCCTTCTCTTTATCTCAGCTCTGCTAACCAGTCATGTACTTAGTCTCATAGACCCTACTTGTTCATTAGTTCTCACACTTATCCTCTGCCCATTTCTACTATCTCAAAAGTAATAGAAATTACCACTCACTAAGCTACTTTGCCATCTTCCTTATTTCAACTTGTCTCTTCCCATTGATACTAAAATAAAACTTATACATTGATTTTATCACATTTCACTTGGCCAAATACTTACAGTGCTGTCTGATTGCCTGGGTAAAATTCAAGCTCTTTTTATATTTTTATACTCCAGCACATGATAATCTACCTCCAAATGTCCTTCTTAACCTTATCTCAGATTACTCCCTTTACTATAAAGAGCGCTATAAAGATGATTCTCTGAAGGCTTACTGAGGTATCCTTGAGGCTCCCTAATTGTGTTTACTAGATTAGCAGCCCTAAATTCACTAAATAAACTGAGCAAAAGCAGCAGCAAAAATGCACAACTGCACATTCAAAGGCACACCCAGGAAAAATCATGGGAGAATTATTTGATATGGAGAATTGGAGAAAGATGGAATGATTCAACATATTCTCACTATTATCCAAAGCTTTTCTTTATCCAAAGTTTTTCTTACATCATAGTTCTTTGTAGAAAACTTTCACTTAGAATACAATAAAATAAGTGTCATTTTATCTGAAAATGTAACACATTATAAAAGTAAAGACAAATAAAAAAGATTTAATGAAAGCATGAAACTTCTGAGGATAAAAGATGGCAGTTTTTTACATAGTAAAGCAGAGAAGCAGGGAGAAGTATAGATGGAATAAATTTAGCTGGTCTGCTTCAAACACAGATTCTTTCCATGCATATTCTTCTTTAAGTGGGTCAAAAAGCCAATCATATTACCACTACTGGCATTCATATTTAGTTAGGGATAGTGGCAACATTTCCTTACAATCTTCTGGCTGCTGACCTAGCACATATCCTCACCCTAAACCTCCTAAATAAACATAATCTTTCAGTCTTCTATTCTAGTTAGAAAAACTACAATTTCCATCAGTATTCTTGATCTTAAGAAAAGGACTACAAAATGGTTACAACACTTACAAAATAAACTTAGAGAAAGGTAGAAAGTATAACAATGCAAAATAAACTAAACTTAGTGTCAAAATTCCTCAATTTGGATTTTGCCTTTTCACTTCTTATTGACATGACTTTGGGAAATGGCATTCAATTAAGTCTTAGTTTCTTCATCTTGAAGACAAACATGTAAATATATGCATGATTAACTCAGCTGTTGGCAAGAGAATTTTATAAATTTTCAAGTCTTTTGTAAATATGAACTTTTAAAAAAATTGAAACATTATGGAGAAAAATATGTATTTGATGTTTCTAGAAAATTTAAATGTTTTTATTTGTAAAAAGCAAGCTTGCTCCTGGACCAAAAAATAACAAAATAATTATATATATATATGTACATATATATGCACAAATATACATTACATACATACAGGCACATACACATACATAAATAGACACACATATATGTAAATGGTGAGTATTTCTCTTATAAAGTAAAAGGAATAGCAAGTTCCTGGCTAGGAAAATACGCATTTTCTAATCTATCTTTTTTTCCCCTGAAACTCTTTAAGTAAAATTTACTTTTATGATGATTTTTGAGAACATTTTTTCTTATAGTTGGGAAAATATGATTATATCAGTCCTCAACGGCAAAAAAAAAAAAAATGAATCTTTGTGTGATTAACAAGTCAAAATCACAAATGGGATGAAGTTTTATGGTAAATTGTGAAAAAATTACCTTTTATTATTTTTAAAAGCCTACCTATCTTGTATAGATCCACAGAATATTAAGGGGACATAACTCCTACCTTCTTAGTTTTCTTTTAAGTATAAGATGGCTTAGGGCCATACAGCTTATCAGTTGGCAAAGCAAGCCACACACATACACATAGACACACAAACAAAAAACCTCCTACAGAATTTCTTATTTTTGATGTTTGAGTTTATGTCTGATTTCATTTAAAAGTTTATTACAACCAGATTTGAAAATTAAAGCCCTTCTACACGTGCTTATCCCCTGCGATTGTTGCCCATGCAGTCTCTAAAAGGGGTACCATCTGATGTACTTTCAAGGCCCAGAGCTCTTAAGATTTTGCAGGGACAAATCAAATGTATGGACAAGCTATTATCTATCCTCCCTTATAATATGATTATTCATGTACTATTCCAAATGCATGATTTTAAAAATTTATTTTCAAATATCTTTGTTGCTCAAGCATTGCTGATATGTTGTTGCTCATTTATCCCTCAAGAGAACCCTTTACTTTTCCTTTGAATGATGAGCATTTTTAAATGGGGTGAAATTGCTGTCTTTCTTAAGCCACTATGTGATGTTTTCATCTCATCCAATTATCCCAGAGTCTTTTTTGTTCCAACAGGACTAAATACTAAAGACTAAAGACTGTTTTGTGTTTTTTTTTTGTTTGTTTGTTTTGTTTTTTTTTTTAAATCTATATTCCTCATAGTGTCCATCTAGTACAGTGGAAACATTTTCTGATCGCTTGTCTTAGTCAAATGCATTTCCATTTTGTTTCAATATTATAATCTGATATAATTCAGAACCAAACGTAAGCTTAGTCAATTAGTTTCATCCATCCCTGAAAAAGAATGGTCACTATAAAAGACCCAACATTTCTTCATCCAAGCACATTTGAGAAAATCCCATAATTAGTCCTCTTTGCATTCAAAAATAAGTGAATAAAGGCAGGAGCACAGATTCTTAATATCTGTATCTCAAGTAAAAGAATGTAAAATAAAGTGATTATAATGATGAAGTACCATTTACTTATCACAATCATTTTGCTTCATTTGATAGGTTTTTTTTTAGGTATTTATCAAACACCTGTCAATGTCAAATTTATTCTTTGAGTAATGGAAAGAAAAAAGAAAAGTGAAAATAAAATGATCCCTAAGAAACATGCATGCAAAAAATACAAATAAGAAAATAAAAACTATATTCAAGATACTACAAAAATTTGATGAATAATAATGAGTTTTGATGACATTCCAGTTAGAGGCAACCTGAAATGGAAAGAAATTGACTAATCAATGTTATATTGGACTAAAGTCATGGAAAAGACTGTCTTTTTTTATCTTTTTTTATTAATGTATATTTCGAAAATAAAGATACTTAATACACTTTAGCCTTTGATGTTTATTTATCACATAAGTTTAGATTTTTAGAATTATAGTTACTCATAAAAGAGAAGCAAACAAACAAAAAAGAAACAAGAATAGGAGTTTACAGGTGTCAGGAGGGTCAATCTTCTCTCTAGCCCTCCTGTAACCTATGTATCCTTTCCTCTTTTGTTTCTCTTTCTTTAACTCACTTGGCACAGGCACAATTTGTTATTTTAGACTAGGCAAAAGCATTCCATTTACTACTCTGAACTTCTAGTCTGAATCTCTTTAGCCTACTAGCATTAACTCTTCAATAATAATATTAAACCCAAGATTGTTATTCCAAAGTTTTCCTAAGCTTTTTTTTTTTTTTTTTAATTAAAGATTCAGTGAGTCTCAGGCTTTTTCTTAACTCTTTTAAAACACCTCTTGTTTGGTCACAGGTAGGCTTCCCAGAAGCAATATGAACATCCATTTTCCTTTCATAGCAAAACAGATGTGTAGGCAAACATCGGTGAAAAAGAAGAGTATTAGATTATAGTTTTGTCTTTTTCTTCTCCTATTTCTGTACTCTCAGAATTTTCCCACGTTCTGTTATTCTTCTCTGGTGTCTTCCAATATTTGAAGCTTTTACTCCTCAGTGGCAGGAATGGCTGTTACACAACACTCAATAGCACTGAATGAGATTACTTACTACTGCAAGGAGTAGCAGTCTCACTGAGAAAATTTCTTTCTGTGATGGTACAACACAAAGTCAAGCATATAAATTATATTCATAGAGGTCCAGGCTCCTCTATTCTCCAACTACTTTTGTAGGTATGTCCATTCAATGACACTGAGTTCAGAGAAATGTGTTGGTTCTCATTTGTTGCCTGTGTGGGTGAAGTCTAAGTGTGTGTGTGTGTGTCTGTGTGTGTGTGTGTGTTTGTGTGTGTGTGTGTTAGTGCCATCTATCACAAAACATACCCTTTATTTTCCTTTCTGTTTCCATGAACAAACTAGGGAGACTGTGTAATCTATAAATACCTTGATTTAGGTTAGATTCTAAGGAAAAAAAAATACTGTAGTGACCTCTCCAAGTTTAAAGGCAGCTGAAAGCAAAATTAAGCATGGATTTTTTTTTTAATAAGAATCCTTTGAATAAAATGACCACCATTTTATAAATATGTATCTTAGGCTTAATGAGGTTCAAAAAACTTGTTTATTATTATTATTAGTAGTAGTAGTAGTAGTATTTATATAGTGTCTTACAGTAAACAAAGTATTTTAAACATTCATCTGTCAGTAAATTATTAAGCATTTATAAGTTCCTATTATGTACTAGGCATTGTGCTAAACCATAAAGATACAGAAAGTAGCAAAATATAGTTTCTATCCTCAAGGAGACTGTAATTTAATATGATCTTATTTAAGCCTTATAGTTCTAGAGATAGGTACTGTCACTATTTCTATTTTATAGATGAGGAATCTGAAAAAGAAGACATATTACGTGGGTAATATGTCTCTGAGACTTTACAAATTTTTGTCTTTGTTCTAAATGAAGGATTCCATTCAACTACTGAGGCACATTTTAAGACTTTAGTGTCTTGGTAGATGATTTTCAAGTGCCACTGTTAATACCCAAGCTGTCAATAAGTCTCTATGATTTGGGCTTCTCCTCTAAACACTCTTGCACCATCTTCTGAGAGAGGCTATTATTGAAACTTTTCCAACTTGGGAGATGTGCCATTAATTCCCCCATTTATTCCACTGATCATCAGTATGATATCAGTAGGCTTGAAAGAGGGCTATCCTGGAGGCTGGTAGTGTATTTATTAAAAATATTTTAACTTAATTGTATCTTGGCCCTCTGTATAGGGAAGTAGGAGGGAAAGGAGGAAAAGAAAGGGATAAATTAATAGAAGGATTAGGGGAAAGGTGTAAAAAAGAGGGAGGGTTTTAAAGGGGGAGGACTGTTAGAGGGAGGTGGTCATCAAAAACAAAATACTGGGGAGAGGGGAAGTGAGTAAGGGGAAATGGAAGAGAAAAATATAACTTTGGGTAAATGAGATGGCAGAAAATATAGATATAGTCATTTTAACTGTGAATGTGAATGGGATGAACTCTCCCATAAAACGGAAATGGATAGCGGGCTGGATTAAAAGCCAGAATCCTACAATATGTAGTTTACAAGAAACACATATAAAACATAGAGATACATACAGAGTGAAGGTAAAGGACTGGAGCAGAATCTTTTATGCTTCAAGTGAACAAAAAAAAAAAAAAAACAGGGGTAGCAATCCTTATCTCAGATCAAGTAAAACCAAAAATAGATCTAATTAAAAGAGATAAGGAAGGAAACTATATTTTACTAAAGGGTACCATAGACAATGAATAGGAATCAATACTAAACATATATGCACCAAGTGGTATAGCATCCAAATTCCTAGAGGAGAAACTAACAGAGATGCAAAGAGAAATAAACAGTACAACTATACTAGTGGGGTATCTCAACCTTGCTCTCTCAGAAATAGATAAATCAAACCACAAAATAAATAAGAAAGAAGTTAGGGAGATAAACAAAATGTTAGAAAAGTTAGGTATGACAGATCTCTGGAGGAAATTGAATGGTGATAGAAGGGAGTATACTTTTTTCTCAGGGGTTCATGGAACTTATAAAAAAATTGATCATGTTTTAGGGCATAAAAACCTCAAAATCAAATGCAGAAAAGCAGAAATAGTAAATGTATCCTTCTCAGATCATGATGCAATAAAACTCACATGTAATATGAGGCCAGGAGAAAATAGACCAAAAGTTAATTGGAAATTAAATAATCTAATCCTGAAGAATGAATGGGTGAAAGAGCAAATTATAGACACAATCAATAATTTCATCCAGGAGAACAACAATAATGAGACAACATACCAAAATTTGTGGGATACGGCCAAAATGGTTATAAGGGGTAACTTTGTATCTCTAGATGCTTATTTGCATAAAATAGAGAAAGAGAAGATCAATGAATTAGGGTTACAATTAAAAAAACTAGAAAAAGAGTAAATTAAAAACCCTCAATTAAATACCAAATTGGAAATTCTGAAAATAAAAGGGGAGATTAATAAAATTGAAAATAAGAAAACCATTAAATTAATAAATAAAACTAAGAATTGGTTTAATGAAAAAACCAACAAGATAGATAAGCCTTTAGTTAATTTGATCAGAAAAAGGGAAGAGGAAAATCAAATTATTAGTCTCAAAATTATACGGGAGAACTTTCCTCCAATGAAGAGGAAATTAGAGCAATAATTAGGAGTTACTTTGCCCAACTTTATGCCAATAAATTTGATAATCTAAATGAAATGGAGGAATATCTACAAAAAAAATATAGATTGCCCAGGTTAACAGAAGAGGAAATAAATTATTTAAATAGCCCCGTTTTAGAAAAAGAAATAGAACAAGCTATTAATCAACTCCCTAAGAAAAAAATCTCCAGGGCCAGATGGTTTTACATGTGAATTCTACCAAACATTCAAAGAACAATTAATTCCAATACTATACAAACTATTTGAAAAAATAGAGAAAGAAGGTGCACTACCAAATTCCTTCTATGAGACCAATATGGTGCTGATAGCTAAACCAGGTAGGGTGAAAACAGAGAAAGAAAACTATAGACCCATTTCCCTAATGAATATTGATGCAAAAATTTTAAATAAGATTTTAGCAACAAGATTACAGAAAGTTATCTCCAGGATAATACATCTGAACCAAGTAGGATTTAAACCAGGAATGCAGGGCTGGTTCAATATCAGGAAAACTATCTGCCTAATCAATTATATTAATAACCAAACTAACAAAAACCATATGATTATCTCCATAGATGCAGAAAAAGCATTTGATAAAATCAAACACCCATTCCTATTCAAAACACTAGAGAGCATAGGAATAAATGGGCTTTTCCTTAAAATGATTAGTAGCATCTACTTAAAACCATCAGCAAGCATCATATGTAATGGAGACAAACTAGAACCATTCCCAATAAGATCAGGAGTGAAACAAGGCTGCCCACTGTCAACATTACTATTTAATATTGTATTAGAAATGTTAGCTTTGGCAATAAGAGAAGAAAAAGAGATAAAAGGAATTAGAGTAGGTAATGAAGAAACCAAATTATCACTCTTTACAGATGACATGATGGTATACTTAGAGAACCCTAGAGACTCAACTAAAAAACTACTAGAAACAATTCACAACTCTAGTAAAGTTGCAGTATTCAAAATAAATCCACATAAATCATCAGCATTCTTGTATATTACCAACAAAGTTCAGCAGCAAGAGATAGAAAAAGAAATTCCATTCAGAATAACAGATGATAGCATAAAATATTTGGGAATCTATTTGCCAAGAGAATGTCAGAAACTATACGAACTAAACTACAAATCACTTTCCACACAAATAAAATCAAACCTTCGCAATTGGAAAAACATTAAGTGCTCATGGGTAGGCCGAGCAAATATAATAAAAATGAGAAGACTACCCAAACTAATTTATTTATTTAGCGCCATACCAAACTCCCAAGAAATTATTTTACAGATCTAGAAAAAATAGTAGCAAAGTTCATTTGGAAGAACAAAAGGTCAAGAATTTCAAGGGAATTAATGAAAAAAAAAGACAGATGAAGGTGGCCTTGCTGTACCAGATATAAAACTATATTATAAAGCAGCGGTCATCAAAACCATTTGGTACTGGCTGAGAAATAGAGCAGTCAATCAGTGGCATAGAATAGGATATCAGGACAAGCTAGGTAATAACGCTAGCAATTTAGTGTTTGATAAACCCAAAGGCCCCAGCTTTTGGGATAAGTACTCACTATTCGGCAAAAACTGCTGGGATAATTGGAAACTAGTGTGGAAGAAATTAAGGCTGGACCCACACCTAACACCGCACACCAAGATAAGATCTAAATGGGTTCATGATCTAGATATAAAGAGTGATATTATAACCAAATTAGAGGAACATAGGATAGTTTACCTCTCAGAACTGTGGAGATGGAATAAATTTATGTCCAAAGAAGATCTGGAACTCTTAATTGAACACCAGATAGATAATTTTGATTATATTAAGTTAAAAAGTTTCTGTACAAACAAAACTAATGCAGACAAGATGAGGAGGGAAGCATCAAATTGGGAAATCATCTTTACATTTAAGGGTTCTGATAAAGGTCTCATCTCTAAGATATATAGAGAATTGTCTCATATTTATAAGAATTCAAGCCATTCTCCAATTGATAAATGGTCAAAGGATATGAACAGACAATTTTCAGATGAGGAAATTAAAACTATTTATAATCATATGAAAAGGTGCTCCAAATCACTATTGATCAGAGAAATGCAAATTAAGACAACTCTGAGGTACCACTACACACCTGTCAGATTGGCTAAAATGACAGGAAAAGGTAACGATGAATGTTGGAGGGGATGTGGGAAGACTGGGACACTGATGCATTTTTGGTGGAGCTGTGAACCGATCCAGCCATTCTGGAAAGCAATTTGGAGCTATGTTCAAAAAGTTATCAAACTATGCATACCCTTTGACCCAGCAGTGTTTCTATTGGGCTTATATCCCAAAGAAATCATAAGAGAAGGAAAGGGCCCCACATGTGCAAGAATGTTTGTGGCAGCTCTTTTTGTAGTGGCTAGAAACTGGAAACTGAATGGATGCACATCAATTGGAGAGTGGCTGAATAAATTATGGTATATGAATGTCATGGAATATTATTGTTCTTAAGAAACGACCAGCAGGATGATTTCAGAGAGGCCTGGAGAGACTTGCATGAACTAATGCTCAGTGAAGTGAGCAGAACCAAGAGATCATTATTCACGGCAACAACAATACTATATGAGGATCAGTTCCAATGTACATCACTCTCTTCAACAATGAAATGCTTCAAACCAGTTCCAATTGTTGGGTGAAGAGAGCCATATACACCTAGAGAGAAGGATGTGAAAAGTGGACCACAACATAATATTTTCATGTTCTCTATTGAGGTTTGCTTGCATTGCATTTCCTTTATCAGATTATTCTTTCTTGTAGATACGATTTGTCCTGCACAAAAAATGATGCAATAACTATACATATATTCGATTTCTTAAGTATTCTAACATATTTATCATATACTGGATATCCTGCTATCTAGGGGAGGGGTGGGGAGTAGGAGGGGAAAATTTGTAACAGAAAGCTTTGTAAGGGTTAATGTTTAGGAATTACCCAGACATATGTTTTGCAAATAAAAAGTATTAATAAAAAATCATTTTGGGCAGATAAGGTTTCAATTAGCTGTAATTGTTTTCAGTGGTACAGGAATATTGAACTCAGTACTTGCCAAACCACTGAATTCCTTCATTTGCAATTATCATAGGAGTAGCTGGGCTGACTTTTTAAAGTAATTGCATTTCTTTTTTAAATAAAATAATAATTATCTATGGCATTGCATAAGTCAGGAATGGCATCTCAACAACTGAATAGACAAATGAATTTTTATCTGAGGCATTTGAATTCTAGGAGATATTTTAAGGAGTTTTAGTAACATATGTATGAGTTAGACAGTCTTTCCCCATGCCCACAGTCAAATTCATAATAGATAAAAATTACTTTAGTTGTTGTTGTTTGTCCTTCATTCTCAAAAAGACCATGATATTAGGGAGATGCAGACATGACATGCAAGTTAGTTGAATTTAAGCAAGGAAGGACTGTAAGGATCACTTGCTTCACTTTTCCCTCCAAAGCCATCTGGGTCCAATGGCCAGTTCTAGATCAGGATGAATGGAGATGGCCCTGGATGAAATGGGAGACCTTGGCCTTTTTGAGCTTAGGTCTTCAACAGATCTCAATTTGATGAGGCCACTTTAGTTAGTAGCTTGAGGAATGGTCTACTTATGTAAAGTGGGAATTTTACAGATACAAGTATAAATATAGATAAACAGAGATACATATATCATTATAGATATCTATATAGGTACTTACACACATATATGCATATGTATATACATTTATACACATTGTGCATAGTTCAAAGCTGTATTAATAAGTTGTATACACACACTTACAATCATATGCATTATATGTATGTATGTACATGTCTTTTTGTATATGTGTCCTTCTAGTCCAATATTATTCTTGGCATTTGGAAGAAGTGAATGTGCAGACAGCAATCCTGCTCTTTTCAAAAACAGAAGTCTCAGTTTTCCTTGAAGATATGGAGTAGGGCCTTTCATACTTTCACATTTTATCTATCTAAATAGGTCTCAATAATATGGGTCTCTCTATCCTGCAAGAGGGGAAAGATACAGACCAGGCACCTTAAGAGATAAAAACCTGGTGTCAAAGTCAGTAGGAAAATGATTTTATTTCTTACCTCTGTCATATCCTGGCTATTTGGTCTTGACCAAGTCATTCAAACTCTGTTCTCTTGGCAAAAATGACTGACTTGAAAAGAAGATGTTGACTTTGATTGTTTCAGGAAATTACTTCCCTTTGAAGATCCCTATATTAATGAAATCATGTCCAAACTCCATTACATTACATTCAAGAGTGGGTGAATTTGAATGTATCTTGCTGCCCCCCCTATTTTTTAATTCTTTTTTGCCTGCTCTAATTCTCAATCTATGATTCATATTCTTGTTTTAGTAGAATGATAATATCTTTCCCATATACTTTTTTTGCTTCTGCTGTATACTAAAATCTTCTCCTCTTAATAGAAGGTAAGGAAAAAAAAAATCAAAGATTCTCATTCCTTCTTACTCATTACAAAATGTCTCTTCTCTATCTTCAATTCTATCAGTAGGTTTCATGAAAAAAAAAAAAAAAAACAATAATCCCATATGCACTGATGTGCTGACACTGTACCTTGGAAAAAATAGTTAAATTTCAGTGTTAAATAAATAAATAAACTTCTTGAAGTAGGAAGCTTTTTAAGATACTTTTATGTTTTTATTTTTATCTTGGTATATACAGCATATGCAGGATATATTTCACAATTGCAGGATCCACAGTGAGTGCTTAAAAATTTCTTCTTAAATTATATTGAATTTGATCTTTTAGGCAATGTGTAAGGAGCATCAAAAGCCACAATATCATTACTCTAGGAGATTTTTCATGTGCAAACTATTTTTACCATTACTTATTAGAGCCAGAGAGAGCAGACTGGGGAAACTGAGAAGTTAAGTGAAAAATTTGAGGGGCCCATAGTATTTCTCTCATATGGGAGTTGAATCAGAGCCATTATAGCTTTCAGGCTGATTATCTATAGCATTGCATCTTTGAACATCTTTCTCTTAAACATTTAATATATGTCACAATATGAGACAATGAAATGAATGAATGAATAAATAAAGCATTTTGTGTGTTTACTATATGCAAAAAAAGAAACAACTAATCATTAGAAATACAAATAGAAATATGTCATTCCCTATTCTCAAAACCTTCTTTGACAAAATAATTGGAGTACCTGAAAGCTATGACCAAAAAAAAAAAAGAAAGAAAGAAAAGAAAAAAAAGTTATCTTGACACAATAATTCAAGAAATAATCAAAGGAAATTGTCCTGATGTGATAGAATAAGAGGACAAAGTAGAAACAGAGAAAAAAAAATCTACTGATCACCATCTCAAAGTTTCCTACAAGGAAAACATATAGAAGTATCATTGTTAAATTTTGAAGCCCCTAGATCAAAGAGAAAGTATTATAAGCTACAACAACAACAACAAATTCAAATATGCTGGAGCTACAATAAGAATTGCACAGGATTTATCAGCAACTACAATAAAAGACCACAGGTCCTGTAATACTATATATTGACAGTAACAAGAGATACAGTTGTGGCCAAAGATATATCCAACAAAATTAAGTATGATATTGAATGAAAAAAAAATGGACATTCAACAAACTGATTTTCAAGATTTTTGTCTCAAACAAACCAGAACTCAATAGAATATTTCACATATAAGAGTCAACATCAAATACTAATTTCAAAGAAATCAATAAGGACAAACTTTTTACATTCAATATGTAGAAATGCAAACAATATGTCTACTAATTAGTAATTAAGATTGGGGTAGAGTTGAGTATGGTGTGATTCTAAAAAGCAAAACTGTAGGAAAAGGCAAAAATAGTAACTTTGCTATATAGAGACTATGATAGCAAGAATCAACACAGATGAGTTAGATGCAGGAGGAAGGTTGGTAATTCTGAAAATCCACTGGCATTGGGCATGAGTTAAAGAGGAAATAATTAATACATACATATATCTATGTCTACATATGTATTTAGAAATATATTTATAGATAGATAAATGATAGGTAGGTAGGTAGATAGATAGATGACAAGTAGGGTATAGTGCTCTAAAAATCCATAAAAAATAAGAAGGGAGGGAATAGGATAAGGTAGGTTATACAAAAGTGTGTGAATCAAGGACGTGGGATAAGGTATGTAGTTTAATAGGAATGGGATAAAGAAGGAAGGCAATGTGTGTGGGGGAAAGAGGGTGATCCATGAGGGCCACTGTGTAGAGGTTATCAAGGTAAGTTAGCAGGCAGAAGTAAAGTTGAAAAGTTAATATAGATAGGAAACAAGAGATAAAGAAAAACATAATAGCAATGACCAGAAATAGATTCATTAGAGAAAAGTAGGGGTAATAATCATTGGTCACAGGTAAAGCCACATTTTAAAAAATTTAATCGAGAGGAAAATTTATATTACATGATGGCCATATTGATATTGTTTTAGATGTAGGTGTATGTATTTGTAAATGCATATTATATATGTATATATATATATATGCATGTGTGCGTATGCATACATGTGGATGTATATATGTATGAGTGTCTGTGTATGTGCCCATAATCATACACAAAGAGACACAGAAATGTAACTATGCTTAACTGCAGTCTATTTGGGGTAAGTAAGGGGAAAGCAAAGCATAAATTAAAATGTGCACAGCAGAGAACAAAAGAAAACCTAAAACAAAATAAATATAGACAGTTATGAATACATTGTCTTCTATTATCATGCATATTTTCTTGAAAAGGAAATTTATTGTTACATGTTTTGAAACATCCTTGATGTTCTGCTGGACACATGACAATATTTTTTTTCTTTTTTCTGTCTTTCTTTTTCTATTTTATTGTTCTTATTTTGTATTTATATTTTAAATAATTAAATACATTTTAAAAAGTAATTCCTTTGAATTCTAATGAAAGAGGTGTTATAAATAGGAGGTTTCAGCTGCAAGTAAGATAGAAAAGTGCCTTGGTCTTTAAAATGATGAGGTAAAACAATAGTAATGACTCATCTTTGATTCTTTAATAAAATCCCATACATTTCTTAGGTTGAACTATTTGCCAGTGGCAAGGACTTTGGTGACAAGAATTTCCTTTTCCAGATCTCCAGTAGAGGTGTGAAAGAATTTGCCAGGAGGCATCTCTACCTAGGTAGTTTCTGTGGATGATGACTGGAAACACTAGACAGTAATATTACTATTCATAAACATCTTGAGTGCAAGGTTCTGAGATTTCTCCATTAGGATATGAGAAAAAATATTGATCAAGCTGTTGGACAAAGTTTGAATTACCTGGCACAAAAAGCCTTTTGTTCTTTCTTAAGATGCTTTACTACTTCAGCTAACTTCTGCAATCCAGTCAATATTCTAGTACCCATTATGCACAGATTTCCAGGATGCCCTTTCTTTCTCTTAAGGATATTGTGATATTTGGTTTGCTGTTATTCTTCCTTCCCTAATTTTCGCCTTAATGTTAGGGAGTGTCAATAAATATATATATAGAGAGAGATAGATAGATATAGATATAGATATAGATACCCTTTAAGTACTCTGAATTTGCATTCCAATCTATTAATTTCCTATGATGGATCCTTCCGTCCTATATCAGCAAAAAACAAAGACAGCACCTTTCCTTGTTATCACACACACAGACAGCATCCATGTTTGAGGATTATGAAATTTCCTTATGTAACCATAATCTAGTGAATTTCCATTTTCTCTGTTTTCTTATACTAAATACTGCTCTTTTTTTCCATACTGTGACTTCTAATCCTCCTTATTCTTTTGCCTGTCTACTTATTGTGTCTGAACTGTCTACACACATCACTGACCACAAGTTTTCCAAATTGTTTTATCTATCCTGAAACTTCTCATGACTCCCCCTCTTTTTACTTTCTCAACTGAGAGCTGCTCCTTTATTTCATTTATTTATTTTTTTTTCACCTTAGATGTTAACAGAAAAAAGGATTAAGCAATTCACTGAGATTTCCTTCTTCCTTTTACCACCTTATCTTATATCTCTACTGCCTTCTGCTCTTAGCTCCTCTTTCACCTTCTTATATAATAAGGGGGCCTTTTTTCTTATCCAGACAACATCTCTATCTGAACAAGTGATCCCATTCCATCACATCACACCTCTTCCAGCAGAATGCACCTCTCTATCATCAACATGCTCTCACTTACATTCAATTTCTCCTTGTCTACCTATGGTATCTTTACTGCCAATAAAAATATTCATAACTTCCTCATCCTCAAAAAAAATTTCAGTGGATCCATCCATGCCTATTAGCTTTTGGCACATTGGCACTTGCCTTTTGTGGCTAAACTTCTTGATAAAGGCCATCTATGATAAATGTCTTCAGTTCTTTTCCTCTCAACTTTCTTCCTAATCTCTGACAGATGACAGATGTTTTGAGCTCATCATTCAAAAGAAACTATTCTCTCCAAAGTTACTAATGATATGTTAATTGCCAAATATAATGACATTTTTTTGAAAATCCTCATCCTTCTTGAGTTCCATATTGGTTTTGATCCTGTTTTTCAGGATAGGATACTTTTTGCTTGTCTTCCTATCTGATTTTTCCTTCTCAATCTCCTGCACTGGTTTGTTATCTAGGTATGCTTAATTTGTCCCACAGGACTCTTATCTTGGACTCTCTTCTCTATAACTTCTATAGTATTTCACTTGGTGGTGTTATCCACTCCCATGGACTCAATTATCATCTTTATGTTAATAATTCTTAAATTTACTTATCCTGAGTTGACTTGTCAACCTTCATTCTCCCATCTTCCAATGCCTCTTAGAAATTTCAAAACATATCTTAAACTCAATAAGTCCCAAACTGAACTCATTATCTTTTCCCCAAAGCCCTTACTTATTTCCAACTTCCTTATTACTATCAATGCTGTTGCATTTCTCTCAATTCCACAGGCTCCTCACTATCTCTTCTCCACCCCACCCCAATAGATATACAATCTGTTGCCAAGGTCTATTTCACATTTAGAGCATCTCTTAAACTCCCTTTGGTGTGGCCTCAACCCCAGTGCAAGATCTCATCTCTTCATACACTGACTATTGCAATAATCTGGTGGTTAGGCCAACCACCAGGAGTTTCTTTCTCCACTCCAGTTCATCCTCCACTAAGTCACTAAAGCTCAAGTCCAATCACATCACCCATTTATCAAATTAATTCCATTGGTTCACTATTACTTTCAGGATTAAACATAAAATCATTTATTTGACATTCAAAACCCTTTGATGTAATTAGGATCTGTGTTCCCCTGATTTGGGGAGGTTTGGATCTGGGTTGGAAAAACCCTGAATCTCAACCCCTTCTGATCTTTGGTTGCATCCCCACTCTCCAACTTGATTCCCTGGGGAAATTCCCACAATAATCCCCACCTACAATTCATTTGGAGATCTTGGCATGGGGCATAATTACCACCCATTGTTGACCTGGAAATTAGTTCCTCAATTTATCTGGAGATTCCTCCTTAGCCCCAGGCCATAGAAACCTAAATATAATCTAGGCTCTGTATCCCAACTTTTGCTATCTTCCTAATCAGGAAGCAGCCCACTGAGAGAAATAGTTTCTCAGTGAACTAAACCCATTTTGCCAAAAACTGCACTTGCACACTGGGACTGCAATTTATTTTGCAAAACCTTGGGATACCAGCCTGGGGACCTCCATTGCTGTTAGTGTATCCTCACCCCTTAATAATCCTAATTTGCCTCAGCTTCCTCATTAGTAAAGAGAAATAATTACAGCATCTGCCTCACAAGTTAAATGTGAGGATCAAATGAAATATTTGTAATAAGTACTTAGAACAATTTTTCACACATAGTAGATATCTACATGAATACTTCTTCCTTCTCTTACCCAGAAGACCATCAGAAGCAAGAAAATAAAGCAGATAAGCATTTTGTCATTGTTCATGCCTTTTAGTCATGTCTGTTTTTTTGTTTTTGTTTTTGTTTTTTTGACAGATGTTGGTGTGTGAGACTGGGAAAAATGAAGATTTCACAGAGGGGAACAATCAATGTGTGTATATATATATATATATTCTTTAACTATCAGCCAGAGTTAAAGAAGCCTGGTAGGCTTCAGTTCATGCTCCCAGAGGGCACATGGCAGGAGACAAGGACATAACATTTAGGTCATAATCTTCCAAAAAAGAAATGAAATTGTTGCAGCCAATCAAAGGGGTAAAGGGAAGGGTTAATGACTTTTGAAGGTTGGGAGGGAATAAAATTGGCTCCTGCTTTGGAGGGGAGGCTCTCCTCCCTCCCAGTACTTCCCTTTTGCTTGAGGGCTGTTGGACAACCCACATTTCATGAAATTCTAATTAAATATTTTTCTGCTTTTCACTTTGAGAGACCTCTGAGTTGTCATTTTGGATGAGGGTCTGCATGTCCCAGACACTGGAATGATTTGCCATTTCCTGCTCCAGCTCATATTCCATCTGAGGAAACTGAGACAAAAATAGTTAAGTAATTTAATCAGGACTACATAGAAAATAAGTTTCTGAGGTTTGCTTTGTATTCAGGTCTTCCTGATTCTGGGCTTGAGGCTCTATCCACTGCACTGCCAAGGGGCCCAAATGAGTGTCACTAATGGAAAACACTAACAGTATGGAAGTTAGGTGGCTTATGGATAGGGTATCAGGACTAGAGACAGGGATTTTCTTGAATCCAAATCTGACCTTAGATAATTACTATCTGTGTGACCCTGGGAAAAGCATTTAACTCTGTTTCTTCATGTCCCAGTTTCCTCACCATAAAATGAGCTGAAGAAGGAAATGGTAAACAACTCCAGCATCTTCACCAAGAAAACTCCACATAAGGTAACAAAGAGTCAGATGCCACTAAAATGGCAAAACAAAAATATCATCAACCATAAGAAGAATCAATAAGGGAAGATAGAAACAAACTTGTTGACAGGAAGGGAGTTGGTTGAATTGGGCCAGCAAAAAACAAGGAAAGCTTGGTAGGCTTTAAATATGGATCTTATCTGGATCAAAAAGAATTAGTTATTGGAAGGGGTGCTAAATAGCACAGTGGAGAGAGCACTGGCTCTGGATTCAGGAGGACCTGAGTTCAAATGTGACCTCAGACACTTCACAATTAACCTTTACTAAGCTGTGCATCCCTGGGCAAATCACTTATCCACAATTGCCCTGAAAAAGGAAGAAAAAAAAAATAAGAACAACTAGACTTTTCTGGGAAGGGGAGAAAATTGTGAAGACAATCTAATATCTTGTGTGAGAGGGCAGAACACTCTGGAAGTGCTGGCCACAACATATTCAAATTCATCTTCTTGAAAGAGCATTATGCCCTATCCATTGAACTTTCTGTGTCAGGATGACTTTTTTTTTAAATGTCTCTGGAGAGAAAAACGATTAAACTTTTCACAACTACTTTGTATCCTCTGAGTTTGGATTTCACTTCACAATTCTTGGACTTAGGGTATCCTTATATGAATAATGATGGGAGTAAACATGGTTTTTATGGTTATGTCTCTAGATCAAAAATGGTATTGCAATTATGTGTTTGCTCTCATTTTCTTCTGTTCCTAAATGTTATAAATAAATAATTGCTAAATGTTTTGAGCCATCTGTTGATTTTAAAAGTTTTAATTAGAGTCTAGCACTCATTTTTATTTTAAAAGTGATGTATGTTATCTTAGAATTCTCAAATTATTTTGCATTTATTCAGTTAGTCTTGCCCTGTGTCCTATTCTGATCAATGTCTGCCTTCTATTTGCTTTATATTAAGTGAGGTTCTCAGCACACAAAAGTTGTTCTACAAGATGTGATTTAGCAAATGAATAGTGTCAGGTCATTGTAAATTCATCCAATCTCTGGAAACTGGGGATCAAGGGAAATTATTCACCTGAATCTTCCATCAGGTAGACAATCCCAGTCTCATGTATCTGAAGGTCAGGTTACAGTTCAGTCACACAAATTAGCTTCCCATTATTGCAATTGTAAGTCATTTCTGCTCTTCTAATCAAGATAAAGGAGACAATTGAGTTTTGTCTCTCTTTCTGTGGTATATTTTCTGATACTTGAAGGCACTGGCCATGATGAAATTTAACAAGAAATATCATGTGTACAGCAAAAAATATCATCTTGCATTTTAATCTCCCTTTCTTTCTGGGCCCCATATCTAGAGAAAAATATGAAAGTCTGGAATAGGTCAAAAAGATCATCTGAAAAAAATATACATAAGATTGTTTTCTGTAATAGTCTGAAAAAAAGCCTCAATTTCTTCTCCCCCTGAGTAATTCACATCTCTCCTCTAGTCCTTCTGATCTCAGCTGTAAGCCACATTCAGAAAGAGATGGAAGACATCACTCTCAGCTATTTGGATTTCCTTATCTTTTGCCTTTTCATTGTCAAACAGTATTTCACATATATGAGAATTATTCCATCAAACATTAAGATTAAAAGTTTCATATTGACCGATCCATATAGTGCGTGGGGCCTGACGTTTTCTTACTCTCAGTCCTCCTTCCTTTATGGTAACAGATTTAGGAATAAGATGGGAGAAACTTGGATTTAAATAGGTTAGCAAATACTCCAACTTTTTCCTGTCCAGACATTACAAGAAACATTGCATCATACAATAGGACTCCAATTCCAACTTTCCCATAAATATGGTACTTCATTTTCCTGAGACACATTAATAATATTCTATATATGAACTGGGTAGGATGTGAGGGGTCATCTCATTCAATTTCCTTTTTTTATAAAGGAAGTGACTGCCTAGAAGTCACTTAGGTAACAAGTAACTTGGCTCAAATTTTAACCCATATTCTAATTTCAAATTAACCAGTTCTTCCTGTGTGTTTCCTTGCCATCCTCCCTTCTCCCACACCTATAAAGTTAATAGGAACTGTTTTTCTAATGTTCCTCTATGAATGGACTACCAACAAAAGGTGTGGGTGTGCCAGTTCTGTTGCAGATTTTCCTAACTGTGAGTTGGAGAAGGAAATAGAAACCATTCCAGTATTTTTTGCCAAGAAAATCCCAAATGAGTTCTTGAAGAATTGGGCTTGATTGAAACAACTCAACCACAACAAATATCATCATCTTAGCTTTACTATATCGTGCCCCTGCCTGGTCCAAATTCCAGGATGTAGCTTCCTCCATATATCTTGTAATCAATTTACTAAAAAATTTATGCATTCCTAAATTTCGTACCAGCTTATGTTGACTTGGGTCAAGAGAAATATGGCAAACACATATTGTGCCTCACTTATAAGATGGCATTTCTCTGGCCTCTTGCAATATGTTTTTACTTTTCTTAATAACTAGAAAGTCTGATCTCTACTTGTTTTTTTGGCATTTATATCACTTAATACAGCATTCTTATAAAATAATAATGTGAAAATCTTTTTTTTGGCAATACTGTATTTTTTATTATTATTAAAACTTTTTATTTGAAAAACATATGTATGGGTAATTCTTCAACATTGACACTTACAAAGCTTTCTGTTACAAATTTTCCCCCCTACTCTCCACCCCTCCTCTAGATGGCAGGAAATCCACTACATGTTAATTATGTAAAAATACTTGACAAATCGAATATATGTATACATATTTCCACACTTATCATTGTTGTCTAAGAAAAATCGTATCTACAAGAAAAAAAATCAGAGAAAGGAAATGTAATGCAAGCAAACATCAATAGAGAGCATGAAGATGTTATGTTGTGGTCCACATTTCATATCCCTCTCTCTGGGTGTATATTGCTTTCTTCACTGAACAATTGGAACTGGTGTGAAACATTTCATTCTTGAAGAGAACCATGTCCATCAGAATTCATCATCATATAGTATTGTTGTTGCCGTGTACAATGATCTCCTGGTTCTGCTCATTTCACTCAGCATCAGTTCATGCAAGTCTCTCCAGGCCTCTCTGAAATCGTCCTGCTGGTCGTTTCTTACAGAACAATAATATTCCATAACATTCGTATACCATAATTTATTCAGCCACTCTCCAATTGATGGGCATCCTTTCAATTTCCAGTTTCTAGACACTACAAAAAGGGCTGCCACAAACATTCTTGCACATGTGGGGCCCTTTCCCTCCTTTAAAATCTCTTCGGGAGGGGCAGCTAGGTGGTGCAGTGGATAGAGCACCAGCCCTGAAGTCAGGAGGACCTGAGTTCAAATGTGATCTCACACACTTAACATTCCCTAGCTGTGTGACCCTGGGCAAGTCACTTAGCCCCAATTGCCTTAGCAAAAAAGCAGAAAAAAAAAAGAAAAGGAACCTGTCCTCCAACTGATATGGTGCTGATAGCTAAAATCTCCTGGGGGTATAAACCCAATAGAAACACTGCTGGGTCAAAAGGTATGCACAGTTTGATGACATTTTTAGCATAGTTCCAAATTGCTCTCCAGAATGGTTGGATCCACTCACAGTTCCACCAACAATGTATCAGGGTCCCAGTTTTCCCACATCCCTGCCAATATTTGTCATTATCATTTCCTGTCATTTTAGCCAATCTGACAGGTGTGTAGTGGTATCTCAGAGTTGTCTTAATTTGCATTTCTCTGATCAATAGTGATTTGGAGCACCTTTGTCTTATTCTTAAAGGTTTTATTGGTCCCTTTTCTATGAACTTGAAAGAAAAAATCCATGGGAATTACATAAATGCCATATGCAATTATTTTTTTTATTCAAAATAAATTAATTTTATTTTTTTTTATTTTTCAAAACATATGCATGGATAATTTTTCAACATTACTCCTTGCAAAACCATGTGTTCCAATTTCACTCTTTTCTTCCCCCACACCCTCCCCTACATGGCAAGTAGTTCAATATTTGTTAAATACCATATGTAATTTTACTTTTAAAAAATGTTTTCATAAAGCCTTAGATTACCAAGGGATATTTGTCTGTATATATATGCATATGTACATCTGCCCTCACAGAAATCATAATCTATTATAGGAGATAAAATGCAAACAATAAGCAAGTTTTTTGTGCTTTTCTTTTTTTTTTTTTTAAACCTGGTAAATTGGAAATCATTAATAGAGGGAAGGGACTAGAATTAAGAATTGAAACAAGTTTATTGAAGAAAAGGAAAATCTAGAAAAACCAAATAGAGATTCAGAGGAAGAACATTTCATATGTGGAGGAGAATCTGTGAAAATGCACAGAACGGGGGAATGGAGTCTCTTACAACAGTAAGAAGATAGTAGATTACACATTATGTGGGAGAATTTAAGTTGTAAGAAGACTAGAAAGGTTGGAGAAAGAGTTAGATTATGAAATACATTAAATGACAAACAGAAGGTTTTATATTTGATCCTATAGGTGAGGAGCACCTGGAAATTTATTGAGTAGGGATATAACATAGTCAGAGCTATTAAGAAGATCAAATTGACAATTAAGAAGATGATCTAGAATGAGCAGACCAACTAATAGGCTATTATAATTCCTTAAGTTTTGGGTTTCAAAGGGAGAAAACTAAAGTATTGTGTGGGGTGTGCAGACCCTCACCCAAAATGACTACTCAGAGATCTCTCAAAGTGGAAAGCAGAAAAATATTTAATTAGAATTTCATGAAATTCGGGCAGTCCAACAGCCTCTGAGCAAAAGGGCAGTACTGGGAGGGAGGAGAGCCACTGCTCCAGAGCATACACACAGTTTTATCCCCTCCCAAACTTCAAAAATCATTAACCCCTCTCTTTACCCCTTTGATTGACGGTAACAATTTCATTCCCTTTTTTGGACAATTATGACCTAAATGTATGTCTTTGTCTCCTTTCTCCCTTTCATTTGACCTCTGAGGCCTACTTGGCTCCTTATACTCTAGCTGATAGTTAAAGATATATACACACACACATACACATACACACACATTGATTGTTCCCCTCTGTCAATTCTTCATTTTTCCCTGTCTCACACAGTGTTATCAATGTCAGAGGAGAAAATGAATATATGAAATGTTACAAAGGTAAAATTAGTAGGCCTTTTTATATTAAGTGGGGATGGGGGTGTGGTGGTGAAAGAGAGAGGGAAAAGTATAAGATCAAAGCCAGTAAAGAGTCTGGATAACTAGGAAGACATGGTACCTTTAGCAGAAATATGGAATATGGGAAGCAGATATCCTTTTTCAGAAAAGATATAAAGTTCTGTTAAGAATGTCTGGGCAATTTCCATTTGAGATATTCAATGGACCACTGAAGATGTGACACTGAATATCAGCACCATGGCTAGGACTATATGAATAGATCTGGTAGAGATGAAAATGTAATCTCTGAGTTATGATGAGATAACCATGTGAAATAATATGAAACACTAAAAGAAGTCCCAGGACTGAACTCTGTAGGACAACCAGGATAATTGATTGTGTTTTGGATGAAGGTAAATAAAATGCAGAAGAAATAATTATATGGAAAAAGTATAAAGAGAACCAGGAGAGTGTTATCCAGAAAACTTATAAAGAAGAGCATATTAAGGAGAAGAGGGTGTTTACAGAGTCAAAGTCTGTAGAGAAGGCAAGAAGGACAACCACTGGAAAACAGATCATGAGATTTGGCAATAAGAAATTGTCAGTGATTTTGGAGAGATGATTTTATTTAAATAAGATGAGAAGTCAAACTGTAATAATTTAATGAAGCAAGAAGGGGGTAGAGATACCTAGTTTATATAAATGTTTCTTTGAAGGAGATTAGTCACTGAAAGAAGCACAGAGATTCAATGATAGTTACCAGGGATGAATGGATCAAAGGATGGTTTTTTGGGATCAAAATGTTTGCAGACAGTAAGAAAGCAGTCAGTAGACAGAGAGAGATTACTGATAATTGAGAAACTGGGAATGATAGATATGATGATCTGCAGGAGAAGACAAGATCAAATAGAATAATTTTGAAGGGCTGGCCTTAGTAAAAAGAAGGGTAACTTCATTATTTGAGACAGTAGCGAAGGTGGAGATGGGGACAGTAACCATTACACAGTATCTTGACTTTTCTCTTTCTGACCTTTGGTGGGATTTTTTCCTTACTTTTCCACCTGCTAGCCCCTACTCATATCAGACACCAGATCAATCTCTTCCTTCTTCATCAAGACTTATCTGTGTATTAAATGATTTATTTATATTTTCCTTCTTTTTCATCAACTAATATTTTGTAGACTTCCAGGTTATTCATGGGAAGATTGGAATATGCACTTTCTGTGATCTCTTCCAACTAAAAAAATGAATAATAATCTTAAAATTATATAAGACCTTATATGTTCTCTTTTACCAGGATCCATCATTATCCTCTCAAATAAAATCTATTCTCTTCCAGGGCAGAAAGTGTGACCTTCAACAAACTGCAAAAGTCTTCTCTTCCACATTTTTCTTATCTTTAAAATGAGGTAGATGGACTTGAGTTATGCTGAGGTCCCTTCTAGCTGTACATTTGTGGCCCTATGTCACAGGTATTATCAAACTACTTGGGACATAAATATTTTCCAGATTACTGGAATAGAACTGCATCAACTTACAGATCTTAAAAAAAATTCACCCATGTTGAATAATGTAGAGAAAAACAAGACAAAGTTTACATAATAGCACAAAAAACCTTGGGTGATGACTGGACACAGAAAGAAGGCAGAAGACATCTTGTTTCTGTCCATTCAGATAACTCTCACTTACCATGCAATGAGTGAAAATGATAAGAATAATAATATTTGTGACTTAGAGAAAGAAAAAAAAAATGCATCTTTGAAATTTACAACAATATATCCACCAGATTAGGATGAGGAGATGAATATACAATGCACACCTAATTAGTATGGAAATGAATAGTCGATTATTTAAAGCTGGTTCAAAGGTCACCCAAAATGACAAAAAAAAAACATTAAGCCCTTTTAAAATGCAAATGGGTGGCTTATGTTGAAATACAATATTCATAAATGGAGCTAGATTTATTTGCCAATTATTATAAGGTTAATTCATATAATACAGGATGATGGGGTGGATTATAGGCAGGGTGGGTTCCACCCATATGAAAATCTATAAATACACATAAAGCCTTGGGGATTTCATCTAACTTAAAGAACTCAGAGACCTCTCTGACCTATCATTTTTTCTTGCAGTTTTCTTCAGGAATGTGTTAATGAGCTCTGTGAATGTATTGGCAGGCATGTCTAGATGGGGCATGACACTGGCTTCCATTATGCTCAAAGTAATTTCAGGAAATGCTTCATTTGCGCACTTATTTTCCACCTTAACAGTACAATGTTAAAGATACCTTGTCAAGATGAGACATGAACTCTTACTTTTGATTTTCAAGGACATTAAAGATTTTATTATTTTGCTAAATGGGTGACTTAACCCAAAAAAGTTTTCACTGTTTCCCTTCCCTGAAGTAATACCTTCAACGGCTCACCATTTCATAAATTAAAAGTTCTAAATTTTATTCCCCAGAATTCATAATCTTTTAATATCTGGCTATAATCTATCTACCTAGGTGATAATGTAACTGACAGTATGCAAATTATTCATCCACAAGAACCATCCATTTAAGCCAAGTTGGCCAAATTAGTGTCTTTTAAGAATCATCTTCAAATATAGATTATAGATTTAGAGCTAGAATGAATTCTAGAAGACATTGAATCTAAATCCCTCATTTTAAAGATAAGTAAACTGAAGTCCACAGATGGTGAACCTAGCTAACAAAAATCTGAATCAGGATTCAAATTCAGGTCTGCCTGATTACAATTCTATTATGCTATATACTATACCAATATTTTTATCTTTGTTAATTTTCTCATACTTTTCTTCCTTCATGGAATAGAAGCCTCAATCTAATAACTAATGCTTTCCCTCAATTGATATCCTAACCATAATTCAAGGACCATTTCAGAAATTTGTGGGATAATGGAAGGAGAATTCAATTAAAGTTTTATCTGTAAGAACTTCTAATTTCATAGGTTGGCACATCATTTCACAGAATTTAGAGCTGGAAGGCATATTAATGGTTTTCTGGTCTAAACTCCTCATCTTACAAATGAGGAAGCTGGTCTATAGCAGTGAAGGGGTTTACCAGAGATTCAAATAATAAGTGAAAGAATCATAATTCAGATATGTAAGATGTAATTTCTATATCTTATCTCTATATACTTAAGTGAAAAACCCAGGAGGTGTTAACACTGTACAAAAGGTTCAAACAAGAGCTTCATATATCTTCCACAAATTAGATGTTTCTGCTCCTGCTATCCTTGTTCTTGTTATCATCTTCCCATTGTACCATAGCCTGAAGGACTGAAACAGCCTTATTTAACTTATTAAGGTATTATTTGCTCTAATAACTTGAATTTATTTACCAATTCAGATTTGACAAAGTGCTTTTCATCCATTTTATAATGTAATAGTGAAAGTGTAGAGAATAGGCTTCTGAGTCAGAACGGCTTCAGTTCAAATATAAGCTCTGTAACATACTGCCCAGATGATCTCGAGGATCTTACTTAATCTATCTGATTCTTATGTCATACTCAAGCTAAATTATGGAGGTGCTAATGTGCATCTGAACTGGGTATTTCCTTGATTACCATTTTCTGATACCAGTGAAATTATAGATCAAGTTTCAGCCCATCCCATTCCATCACATCAGTTACATCTCATTTAGCTTTCATAACAATCTTGTGAAATAAGTATTACAGGTATCATTTGCATCTTACTATTGAGAAAAAAAATGAGGGTGAGAAACATGAAGGATTTAAACTACTAAGCTAGACAACAAGTAATTATGAGAGGCTGGCAAGTAGATGGTGCAGTGGATAGAGTATCAGGTCTGAAATCAGTAAGTCTGACCTCAGAAACTTTCTAGTTGCCTGACCTTGGGCAAATAACTTAACCTTGTTTGTTTCAATTTCCTCATCTGTAAAGAGAATGGAAATGGAAATGTCACAACAAATCATTAGAGACAAGTTTTGAACAGTAGTTTTTCCTCACTTCAGGTCTAGCACACTTTCCACTATAGGACAATGTTGTTTTTGGTGGTGATGATGATGGCTCCCTGCTACCATCAGTACTAGTTTCAAGAAGCATTCCACATTTATAAAGGAAACAGACAAAAATAATAATTATTGGATAAACTGAAGATTTTTAAATAAAGAAATACTTTGTCAATATTGAACAATAAATTGCAAACTATCAAGGTTCCTATGAATTCAACATGCAATTGAAAAATCATGTAATAAATGGATTTAGTGTACTATTTTCATATTGCATGCAATGAATTCAAAGCATATTTTACATATTGGATTCCATACTGCTTTGTTGAGAGATAGTAGTGTGATAGTAAATAATTGCAGAATCAACCTTCCAGACTTTTCTGTACATTTTGTTCACCACAGGAGAAAATAAAGGAAATGGTAAGATTGGCCCTGAAATTAATCCTAGCTAACAACTAGGTTAGACAATCTGATGTGAAAAATACCAGAGTCACTCTGGGAAAAGTAGATTTTTCACATACAAGTGATCAGTAGTATTAGAGTCTATTATAAACTCCCAAGAACAGTTTAGAAGGAAGGGCCCTATGGCTCATTCCTGGAATAAAAATAGTAAATGAAAAAGTAACTGAAAAAAAGTTTATTGGTTCATTAGAAAGTACCAAATCTATTTAGGAATTGTCCACATATGTACACATGTACATTTATATGCATATTATATTCATGTATTATATCAACACATACATATTTGAATATACATGTGTACATATATGTCCATCTATACACATGTGTATATACATATATAGTTAGATAAAGAGACAGAGATTGCCCTGAAAATTGAAATTAAAATTTAATAAGCATAAAATGATTCATTTATTTTCAGTCAATTGCATAGTGTGAGATCAGATGGCTCTCATATAAAGATAGGAGACAATGGCTATGTTTGTAGGGGAAAGATATGTAGGTTTTATTTCATCACAAGCTCAATGGACCCAACAATGTGAACCATTGACAGAGGCCTTTAAGCTGAGATTGAATCACCATTTGTTAGGATGCCAAATGAAGAATTCATGATTTGGGTGGAGGTAGGACAAGATGGCCTCTGGGATTCCTGAAAATTCTAATTTCCAATGATTGGTTAATCTCTAACTTGGTTAAAGAGCACATATAAAAGTCATATGTGCTTTTATCATCTTGGTAGATTTAGTTTCTGGGAAGCAATAATTCTAAAAGTAATACAGGGCTGCCTTTAGCAAAGTAAGCTTCCTTCTGTCTCTAGTGGGAATTTCCTTCTCAAGAATTTAAATGTGCATTCAGCTAGGATGAATTCTTGTTGAGAAAAATGCCTATGGCCATTGACATTGTCAACCAAGACATTTTACCAAACAATTTAATCTTCCATTTCTTTTTATCTGATGGTCTCTCAGCCTACATTTTTCACTGTCATTGTTTTCTGAACATTTGTTTCCTACCATGCTAAACTAGGCTTTTCTGAAATTATGAAATTGGAAAAGTTTATCTTCAATGACTCACTTGTTTATGCCCCTTTTTCTTTTTCCTGGAACTTCCTCCACTTTCTGTGCCCTTAGAATGCTAATGCCATCTGTCAGCAAACCACAATCTACTTCACTGCTAAGAGAGAATGTCAACTAAGCATTCCTAACTAGTAAAGGATAGTATTATGGAAAATTACTATTTCTTATCCAACCATTTAAGTCCTGAGATTTTAGGTAAAAGAAGAAATAGTACAACTGATTCGGAGTAATATGTGAATAACTGACAGCTGATACTGCATTAACTTCCATAGATGTTTGCATTTTTAAATCAGAAATAGAAAATTCAAATGGATATTTCTCTAATTAATTATGTTAAATGTTAATACTTCTTAATGTTTGACCAACAATGATTTATTAAATACTCACTATATTCCAGTATGAAAGACATCATAGAATATTGGATAAAGATGTATACCTTTTTTCACAAACTTCTCTCCTACCACATATGCTTTCCCTGGACTTACTATTCAGTCAGGGGCATACTTTAAGTGCCTTAAATTAACCCCATCCCAGTGATTCTGATCCCCTCAGGATCACTTTTTTGAGGCATTTGGAATAGTGACTAGCATAAGCTAGTAAAGTTTCACTGCCACCCAAAACTTGGACTCTGTTCTTGATTTCAAGCTCCTTTATCCATATCCACTTTAACCCCACTCTACAGTATTCCCACACTATATCTACCCACTTCCTATTTCATAATGCATAAAGGTCTTATCATCTTAAGCATCATTCTATTTCCCTATTTAGAACTTTAAAAAAAAACTAATTCATTTCTATGCTATCTTCAATCATTTTCTCTCTTGTTTTATCATGGATTACATCTTATCTAGATTCACTATATATATGAGAAGAAGTTCTTAGGTAGAAAAACAAATGTCCAAGATCATAAAGATAGTGTCCTTTAATTGTCAGGGTACCATGGCCTTTTCCACAGATATCTTTGAAAGAAAAGAAACTGGATCAGAACTTTTTGTCAGGTTTATGTTATTGTTCATCCTTCCTTTTCAAAGACCAATGACATTGGGATGGTAATATCTTGATTTGTGTTTCTGTGAAATAGAGTTGAATTCTATTACAATTTTTTTTCTCTTCCAAAGTCATAGACATTCAGTAGCAAAGTAAAAATAAAGATGATTTGTCATTGATCCTGGATGCACTGGGTGACTTTATCATCTTCAATGTCTGATCAAGCTCTAAACAAATTCACAGTAGGTGATTAAGCCACCCTCATGGCTCTTGGAACAATTTGTTATGTCAATCCAGGGGATTTTTTTTTTATTCAATAGGATTTGAGACCTGTTACTTGCTCTCAACCTGGTTTAGGTTTTTTAGCCAAGGCAGATTTACTGGTATGTGGATGTGCATGTTGCAAATTTTTGTACAGACACATGAGTATTGGCTGCTAGGTAGACACCAAAAGTAACTGTGGAGCCCTGAAAAAGTCTCAGCAAACCTTTATATTAGAAATGATACTCCTCCTGAATAACCCATAGGCTTCTCTCATACTTTGATAACATTGTGATCCAATATCATCATTACTTAAAACTCTTGCTGTACTTTAAGACCTCTAGCTTTTTGTGCTGTGGTCCACTGCATTCTTTTATTGCCAGAGAGTCATATAATCTCTGGGACACACAGACTTAAAAATGCAGAGGCAAGCAGTCAACTAGACTTTACAAAACTGCTCTACTCTCTGCCAAATGCTTCCATTCTTCTTTCTTGGGAAAATAATCATTTTTGCAGCATACAAATCTTATTTTTGGAAATGCTGGCCAAAAAACATGATGTAGCTCAATATAATTATAGATATCCCCGGAGTGGCTATTTTGTAGTAAATGCTGTTTTTTCTGCTCCATGGATCAATTGCTCAACATTTCTGCTCATGGTAATCAGGAATTGGGATCATAACAGAGATCACAAAATAGCTAGCTTGTTTCTCTTTCCATTCTTCAGAATTCTACATGAAATAGAGTAAGCTTGATCTTATTCTTCAGTGATTATTAGATGATCTCTTTTTTTGTATTCATGTTTTTTCTCTTGTTGATGTCCTTCCTATTCACAAAGTACCAGATTTGGCAGATGTCTTGCTAAATTTAGTTAGATTTATTCCTTATCTGTATCCCACTGGACCAGTGACTGATTTCAATGTTGCAAAAATGTCTTCTTGTCATTCAGATTTGGTTGCCTTGTTCCAAGTGAAAAGTCAAAGGAAGATGAATGGTAAATGACTGAGCTCTGTTTCCTTTCCGACATCCATATTTTGCTTGTGTTTTTTTGGTTGTTGTTTTGGATATTACCCAAAATTTTCCCTACATTTGCCCAGAGAGATCATCCTGTGAGCAATCATTCTTTGATTCTATAAGAAAATGATCATTTAAATTGAATTGTCTTCAGTTTAGTTCATATTTCCCCAGACATAACCGCCTTTTCAAAGAACCTTAAAATAAAGTGGATCTCAGAAATATTTGTGTTCTCTCTCAGACGAGGACTCTCTCAATTTTATTTCATAGTTAGATTAGATAAAGTACAAAAAATGGTGTATCATATAACAAAAAAGTTAGTATGCAAACAAGAACATGCAAGGTCACTTTCTGATTCTTAGTCTGAGGCTCAATATATTAATGCCCCTATAACATTAGATTCACTAAGTACTTATTATTCCATCTCTTTCTAAGCCTTCACACCCTATCTCCTCTAAGCACCTTGGTAACTATTATAATTAAAAATTGAATTATGCACTTATGAAAAATATTATACAAATTCAAAGAAACCTTAAAAACATATGGTATGTATAATTACTGAAGGATGGGAGGGAAGTCAGGGAATGAATGGGAGTATATGAACCAAACTTGAGAAGGGAAAAGAAACCTAGAAGTGACAGTATATCAGATATTACTATCTGTTTTAAACCTGAAGCAAGATTTAGAATACATAGAAGTCAAAATGGCCTTGCATTAAAGAGGAACATGAAAATTAGGCCAAAATGTTCATGTCTGATTCTTTATTAAGAGGGAGCAAGACAAGCTTTTTGATCTGAAGGGAAAATGCAATTTTAGGGTGTCTAGCATAGTCAAATAGGAAGAGAAATGTGGGAGATGTCTTAGCAAAGGGGCCCTGCTTGAAAGTTACATTCATCCAGATATAAAGTATTGAAGAATGAGTTTAGTGTACTCACTTAAGGGATTAGATTCAAAAAGCCTCATACAATACATTTTGAAGGAAGAAGCAGTACTTTTTTGATTATTTGGTTACAGAAAACAAGAATAATGTTTCAATTATTACTAAAAGTAGAAATATTTTGTCACTGAGAGAAATATAAAAATAGGAAGAATGATAAAAAGATGATAAAATACTCAGCACAATTGTTATAGCTACAATTTACAAATACTCAAGAATCTTGACTAAACTTCTTAAATTTTACTTCATATATTTCACTAATAGAAGGAAAATGGTCAATGTGCTAGGTTCTTTATTGGACTCTTTTTTATAAAGTACTGAAAAAATCTATTGTCCATAAATTGGGCAATAGAATATATTATAAAATATTATAATATAGAATAT
>JAJPUD010008537.1:0-34312 GCA_023553655.1 Myrmecobius fasciatus | reverse complement strand
TATACCACATTTTCTTCTTCAGACATTTCCCAATAGGGAATGAAAATAATTTTCATACCTATTGTTATTTTCATTACTATCTATTTTATTTGTTTAAATTATTTTTATAAGGAAGGTTTCATTCTGTGTAGGGATGGAATGGTATTTCCAGAAATGATTTTCAAATAAAAAATAATCACATCAAAAAATTTATTTCTTGGGTTGAATTACTATGGAGGGAATTTAAATGAATGATTTAAAAATTCTACAATTAGTCGTTGTTTTTTTTTTTTTAACTCAAACTGCAAAAACAGAATTGTGAAAGGATGACTTCAAAAAAAAAGCCTACATAAAGGAGGGAAAAAATAATTAGTGAACAATTTTATCATGAGTTAATAGGGTAATATGACAGTTAAAAAAATAATATGTTAAATGTATTCATTTGCTACATTAAAAACAAACAGCATGGTTTCCAGTACTAGTGAAATGGTAGTCATTACTGTTTATTTATTTGTTTGGCTGCTTCTTAAATTTTGCATTGATGAGAATGGGAGTTGCATTAAATATTATCAGAGTTTGGAGTTATAGCTTAAGCCTTTGTAACAATGTGATCTCTCAGATATCATCAATCACCAATTATATTTGTCATTTAACTTATATTATTGATTGGCTCAGTGATTATTATCCCAATGCCCTTAAATCAGTTAATATTAACTAACTTTTACATAGGGATATCTACTGAGAAATTATAGTAAGAAAAGAAGTATAAACACATCTTTCTGAAACAATGGCCCACATTTCCCTAAACAAACTTTATCCCTGGAGGGAGTAGTATTAATGCAATTACCATGAAATGTTTCTTTCAGCCCTTCAATTCTGACTCAGACATTGTCAATGCACAACCTTGATCTAGAAAGCAACTTCCCAGTTCCAAAATCTATTCACTTCTGTATGATATTTCCTCAGACTATGCTTACAGAAAACTCTGGAATGGATACTTCCTGGATTTTTTTTTTTGAAGTCTAAATGGCATATCACGATCTGTTCCATAACTAATACTATGTAAAAGCAGGTCAAATCCAGTGTAAAGAAGCAAAGAAATAAAGTGTGAGGAGGGAGTCATTGAGTTCTTCCCTTATTGCCAGATATTTGTTCAAGTGGTTAAATAAGCAGCTGGCAGCATTCTGTCACTGCTACTATCTCTCTCTTAAGGGAGAAACTTACTTAACTCTACTTTATCACCAAAAGGAAAGAGAGAGAGAGGACCTTTCTTTGGTTAGTTCTCTGAAACTCAAATCTCAGTAGCCAGAGAAATGTCTATTGTTTTGCCACATGGTTGGTAGAATTGCAATACTATTACAATCCATTGATATATGCTAAAGTGAACAACAGTGTACCTTCAATCAATGAAAACAGTGCTTTTGAAGCTGGCTCACAAAACATACATTCTTCTGGGAGGGATCACTTATTAACCAATCCCCAATACATTTCATTTTACTAAGGGTCTTTCCTTTCTTTTTCCTTTTCTTCTTTCCTTCTTCTTTATCTTTCCTTTCTTCCTTCCTTCTTTTTTTGCTTTTTCTCTAGAAATATTTGTTGCCAGTCTCATGATATTAAGCAAATCTGTATCTCAATTATCATAGTTGTAAAATAAGTTCCTTTCCATCTTGATTTTTTTTTAATTTTGTGATATAATTAAAAAAATATATATTTTGGGCATAATATGTGGTATTAGCACAACAACTTGAAGAAGACATTTTAGAAGAAAAGTATTTTTAAAGTACAACTTATAATTATCTTAAATTATGTTATTATCTTAACAAAGTCTTTCATAGTAGCCTGCAAATCATTTCCCTCTTAGAAGTCATGCAAAAAATTGAGAGGAGAAAAATACATGATTAGTTTTGTAGATGTTATGAATATTCTCAGTGAGGAGACAAAGGTTAAAATAGCATCTGCTCACTGTAGGGGACATGAAGTAATTTTTATAATAATGGTAAACTCATCCTTTTAATTCTTGTTCCTGCTAGCATTTATATTAGCTTCAATCAATATTGGCTATGTTTGTGATTTTAGTTAAAATGGGAAATTCAATACAAGAAATTGTGCCTCCAATTATCAAGTTTTTTCACTTAATTGCAAAATGAAGAAGGCTATTAACAATGTAATTTGTTTAGAATTTTTTTTTTTTGTAATTGCGTTCACTGTTCTGGAATCATTTATTAAGACCAAATTGTCAGCATGAAAATGGAAAGGAATATTTCAAATTATTCAATTAATATCTTCATTACTCACTGATGTTTTGAATGAAAGAGGAAACACAGAAGTTTGGCATCCTGACTTGCAAATTTAATGACTGTTTAGTCAAAGTTTACAATATCTTTTCTTTTCAATCCTTACCACCCTCACTGAGCCATTTCATCATGATAATAATAATCCAGTCAAATTCTTGCCATTTTGTCAGTCAAGAACTGCATTGCTTTCTGAACCACCTATCAGGGTTTTATCTCTCTTTGAAAAGTTCCAAAAATGCTAGACTCTTTAATTTAGCTTATTCTGACTCTACATATAGTCATTTCTGAACCTCTAGTAAGCAAATAATGACAGTAATTTTTTTGTTATTCACCCTCCATTTTCAAAGAATACCAATGACATTATAAGGAAATGTCTTGACTTTCATGTGTATTCTTTGAGTAAGGCAGAATTACAGAAAGTCATTAGTCTCAGTTTTCCTTCAAGAGTTATTAAAGTCCAGTGGGAATACAAAAGTCAGCAAAATAGATTATAGCCAAGGGTTCACTGTATGACTTTCACATCCATCTTTGACATTTAACAGAGCTCCAAATTCTCTATAGTACCTGGTTTAGCCACATTCATGGTTGTTGTAATAAATTCTTCTCATCCACTTCTTCTGCCATTGAAGTCTTCACATCCCTATAACTCACCAACAGGTCTGAGGACTGTATGTTATTGTCAACCTGGTTTATCCCATCTGCAAACATGGTTTTAACAGGATGTGGTCGCCACACATGCCACAGCTTTTTGGAGATATGAATGAGGCTTGGGTTTCAGGCAGATCCTAAGGATGAATAAACAGCCATCAAAAAGGCTCAGCAATCTCTCACACTGGAGTTGCTTATTATACCGAACCCCATATACCATATGTCATTCATATTTTCACATTGCAACATAAGAAATGTAAAATATTTTCTATCCATTTTGATTAGAACTTAACAATAGGCATATGTGATAGGTGATAAAGTGGGCTGATTTTTCTTGTGAAGCTAAGGCTCAGCAATGATTCTATGATGTGTTTATCCTTATTGGTCTACAAATTCCAGGTCTCATCCTCATTATGAAGTATTGTGCAGGATAACTTGTCAGCAGAGTAGTTCCTTAGCATGTAATGTATCTCCAACTATTTTGCTTCATAACATTAATATCTCAGCTATCATCAATGCATAGAATGATAGAACTGAAAGGGACTTTGTAAAATGTAGTTTGATCCTCTTGTTTAAATATGAACAATCTAAACCATAAATGAACATTCTAAGAAGATTCAGCTATTATGTTGCACTGTGAAAAATACCAAAGTGAATCATTCCATTTTTCAGGAAGTCAAAATAATGTATGAAAAAAAAAAGGCTTCCAAGACTTCAGTTGCTATCAAATCAACTCCATTTTCATTTATTTATTCATTGATTTTTGTGAGGAATGGAGGTTATATGACTTGCGCAGGGTCACACAGTTAAGAAGTGTTAAATGTCCATGTATTGGAATCCTTGCCATCTAGAGAAGGGCATGGGAGGAAAGGGAGGGAAATTGGAACAAAAGATTTTGCAAGAGCTAATGTTGAAGAATTGTCCATTCATATGTTTTGAAAAGTAAAGAGCTTAAATTAAAGAAAAAAAGTGTTAAACATCTTAGACTAGATTTTAACTGATATCCTCTTGACTCTAGGCCCTTGCTCTAGCTACTGTTCCATCAAGCTCCTCCTTAAGTCAATATTAAAGGCCTTCAAAGATGGTATAAATAGTGATATCATAGTTCCTATGATAGCCAGACTTGGTATGAGGCAGATTTCAATTGATTATGATCCCAGACCTTCCTCATCCAAATGTGGAATCAAAGCCCATGAAAATTTAATTTTGCTTCTGGAACTAGGTTACATACTTTAATTAATCAAACATAGGCCTAAAATTTACAGAGCCAAGTCCTAGAGAACTAAAATGATTTTATACAAACTTTGTGTTCTAGACCAATGTAAATACTCAGGGAATATTCAAGTGATGTGATCACTTCAGGGGATTCATCATTTATATTCATCAAAGCAATAGTGGAGGAGAAACATTGAGTTTGGCCATTTGGCAGGTTCTTTCCCCTCTAAACCTCAACATTCTGACTCAGCATTTGGCCAATAGAGCATCTTGAAAAAATATAGAGAATATTAGATTTGTCATCTTATCAAAGGTGTCCTAGACACATCCTTGGAAAATCTTTAGGCCACATTAGCATTGAAATTTGATGAGAGTTATCATAGGTAAGAAGATAACTTCTTGAGTTCTCTAAGAATGACTGAAATAGTATTTCAAAAATCAAGAGCTGTGTTAACCTTTGCCTCCAATGCACTTTGAGTCTGAGTTTACGTGTTCAATGAATTCATATACAACCAGTTAAAGAATTTGACAGATGTTGGGTTGAATTTTTCACCAACTCTTTTTACTGTATTTTCTGAGTAACCGCTGCTTTCCAAAAGCTATTTTAGTCTAGTTGACTGAGAAAATATTGAAGCATGCTACTATTGACTTGAACTGATTTTATTAGGAAAAAAAGTGTAATATGGCTCTAACAGTCATAATGTTAAACCTCTGTGACATAATATATTTATTTCAAGTATCATTTATTCTATTCAGCTTATTCTATTAACTATATATAGAGAGATTTGCATATACTGATGTTAAGTAAACTATATAAGCATTAAATTTTTATTTTCTATAGTAGAGCTCAGAATACAAATATTAATAAAATGAGAAAATATTCTTCAACCTCAAGGAACATATGGGGGAATTATTTAGATAACATATGGGGGAACATGAAAAGGTACATATGCTTAATGGTTGTATTGTCCCAGAATTTAAAAAAACAAGAAAAAGAAAAACAGAAAACATTGGTAGAAGTAAGTTCTTGTACAGTGCCTGATGGAGTGAAGGAGTAAGTTCAACTGGCCCAGGAATTTCCTAAAAAAATAAATTTCTGAGAAGCATTTACATTAGAGAAGAGGGCATCATAAACAGGGATGGTTTGGTGAGAGATCTCTCATAATAGAAGAAACCTCACAGATCATCTAACCAATGTCAAGTAAAGAGATTATTAAGATCATACTATGTGCCAGATATACACTAAGTGCTAGGGATAAAAAGAAACTAAAACCCAAATAAAAACAAAACAAAACAAAACAAATGTGTTTATGCTAAAGAAGCTCAAAATTCAAGAGACAACCTGTAATCTATATATCTTTTTTCTTTCACTCCCTCTTTCTGTCTCCTTCACACTTTCTTTTCACTTGCACAAGGTATATAGTTTGTGTAACATAAATGTATAATTTACATATAATATGCATTATATACATATGTTTATTTGTATATGGGTTGATGAGAACAATTTGTTCTGATGGTCATGAAAGCAAGTGAAGTAGGTGTTGTGGAGTGCTTAGATCTTGGTCAGACATTAAAGACACTAAAGATATCATCTGTAACCTGGACCATTACTTGACATCATACTTTTGCCATTACTGGATTTCACTAACTAGAAGATGGAGATTTATGATATTGTGCAACTCTGCTTCACTTTACATGGAAGTCAAGACAGCGCCCCATAATGCCATTTGAAAAGGAAGAACAATGAAAAGGTGCTCCAAATCACTGTTGATCAGAGAAATGCAAATCAAGACAACCCTGAGGTACCACTTCACACCTGTCAGATTGGCTAAAATGACAGAAAAAGTTAATGATGAATGTTGGAGGGGATGTGGGAGGGCTGGGACACTGATGCATTGTTGGTGGAGCTGTGAACGGATCCAGCCATTCTGGAGAACAATTTGGAGCTATGCTCAAAAAGTTATCAAACTGTGCATACCCTTTGACCCAGCAGCATTTCTATTGGGCTTATATCCCAAAGAAATCATAAAGAAAGGAAAAGGCCCCACATGTGCAAGAATGTTTGTGGCAGCCAAAAGGAAGAACAAACAATAACTCTAATTCTCTAACTCACTTTTCTCTCTCTCTCTCTCTCTCTTTCTCTCTCTCTCTCTCTCTCTCTATATATATATATATATATATATCTTCTTTTCTGTTTGTGTGTAGGTGTATATGTGCATGCATATGTATGTATGTGTAAATGTGACATGTCATATACGTGATTGTATTGCATCAGGTAAGTGGCACAGTGGAAAAAGTGCTGGGTCTGTGGTGGAGAAGATACATTTTCATGAGTTCAAATCTGACCTCTGCTACTTAGCAAATGTGTAATCTTAACCAAGTCATTTAATTCTGATTGTTTCAGTTTCCTAAGATGGAAAAGGAAACACCAAAATTACCCCAATTCCTCTACAAAGAGCATCCAAATGGGGAAGAATCAGACACAAGGGAAAATGACTGAACAGCAGCAACATTGAATATGTACATTTTAGAAATATGTTTATGTGTACATACTCTGTTTACCATATGTATAGTTTGTAAATCATATCTATTTACTTATAGATAATTTAATGTATAAGGAGAATTGGAGTAAGAGAGAAAAGGTTCTAGAATTATGTTAGATCTGGAAATGCTTCTTATAAAAATTAAAATTTAATTGATTCCTGATGGGACTCAAGGAAGCTAATAAGTGGAGATGAAGAAAGAGATTATTCTACAAGTGCCAAACATCTAATAAAAACATAAAACAAAGAGAGATAGAGCATCTAGTGTGAGCATCAGAACAAGGCCAGTGTCACTGTTTTAGAAAGTATATATATGGGACAGTATAAGGTATAAAACAAGGAGATGGTGGGGGTGGGGGAGAACCACTTTATCAAAACTTTAAAAGGAAACAGAAAATTTCATATTTGTTCCTGGAAACAGTGGTATGGTAAGACCTTGGACATGGTTGGCACCTGAGTCTTAGGACTGAGTGAGAAATGGAGTGGGCAGAGAAGGTTCTTATAATAGTTCTGACAGAAGGTGATATATGTGGCAGCACCAGGGTAATGGCAGTGTAGAAAGGGAATTTCTATACTTATTTTAAAAAAAGATGAGTACCCTTCTGAGTACCCTCAGAAGAGTATTTTTTTTCTTAAACTCACTAATGCATCCAGCCAATTACCTTTCATTTATTTGATATTCATTACTCTAAGGATATACTATTTCCTTCATGTGAGCATGCATACATATGCAGGTGAATGTGTGTATGTGTGTGCTCTTTTCATGGATGTAGATGTCAAACTCTCCTTGACTTAATAATTTCATGAATTTCAATATGAATCAATTTTTTAAAAATAGATAAAGACACACAAATGTTTATATTTATTATTTGTAGAAATGGTTACCCATGGATATCTAAATGCACTTACACATGTCAATGTTTATATTTATGAATATGTGGATATAGCCATTCAAGTAGATTAAATGCACTGACAGATATCAATGTCAGTATTGGTAAGGGCGTGAATGAATATAAACAAGCATACACACAAATATACACGTGCATGTATAAACATGTGTGTATATATATAAGTATAACGTACACATATATGCAATATATGTTTATAGATATATAAGGCTTGCTATTCAGTCGATTGAGTTATGGCTGACTCTTCCTCTGTTTGCAATTTTTTTTTGGCAAATATACTGGAGGGGTTTGCTATTTCCTCTTCCAGTTCATTTTACAAATGAGGAAACTGAGGAAAACAGGGTGAAGTGACTTGTGTGCAGAGTCACATAGCTAGTAACTGTCTGAGGCTAGATTTGAAGTCAAGGAAGATGGTATTTCTTTACTTCAGGTCTATTCACTCTGTTACTTAGCTTGCATATGTCAGAGAAGAAAACAGAATCATATTAAGACATAGCTAGAGATGTATATGAATATGGAGAGAAAGATATAGACATTTTCTATGAAGACAGTTTTTTTGTTTGTTTTGGTAAAGAGGATTCTGGAAATTAGTTATATGATCTTTAGATGTTGTACAAAAGACTAACTTATTAGCCAGAATTTGCACTTCATTAGCATAGTCTTAATGAGTCAATAAATACTTATCAAGTATCTACTCTGTACTGGTGATTAAAAAAAGTCAGTTTTAATGTAAACAAAAAATATCTTTCCACTAGGAAAAAGCACATTACTAAGATTTTAGCAGAGCAAAGGCTTTTAATGGACAGCAAACCCATATCATGAACTGACTACTGAGAGAACTGGAGGTAAAGCAGACATCCATAGGAAAAGAGAAAACAAGGATAATCTTCACACATCATAATGTTGACAAAATAGGATCTACCTAGCCAGTATGGTTAAATGGAAGAAAATCCCATTGAAGTAAAAATAGATTAAATATTTAACCCATTAATTTACTTTTAATACTATGATAGATAAATTATCTACCCCACGGTTCTAATTATGGTGGAAAATTCAGAGGACTTTTCCAAAGATCTGAATTTAGGCATCAAGAAAATCACCTTTACTTTTCTATCAAGGTAATGAGATATTAGGCTTCTTTTTTCTGTTGGTCACTTGCCTGGAGATAGAGTTTGAGGTAGTTTGAATCAAGGTATCTCTATAAAAATTAATGGCTTTGGGTCCTAAGTTGTATATGAATTGACAGCACCATGGATCTCAAGGCAAAATGGATAAAAAGTTTAACATCTTTATCATTACTCTCAACCTTTTACCTCATTTAAAATATAATAATTTATTTTCAAAATATATGCAAAGATAGTTTTTAACATTCACCCTTGAAAAATCTTGTGTTCCAAATTTTTCTCCTTCCATTTTTCCCTTCCTCCTCCTCTAGACACCAAGTAATCTAATATTTGTTCAACATGTGCAACTCTTCAATACAGATTTCCACAATCATCATGCTGTGCAAGAAAAATCAGACCAAAAAGTTAAAAAAAAAGTGAGAAAGAATGCAAAGCAAACAACAACAAAAAAGGTGAAAACACTATGTTGTGATCCTCATTCAATCCTCATAGTGCTCTTTCTGGATGTAGATGGTTCTCTCCATCACAAGTCTATTGGAATTTTGACTCACTTTTTATCCTTTAGTTACCATATGTGCGCTCACACCTTACTCCTATTGAAGCTCTGCTTCCAACTCTTTGTATGTATAGAGTTATAACCAATTCCAGGATTAAGTGAATAAAGTCCTAGAACTAGACATTTGGAAAAGGTAAATTCCATGGATTTGGTCTGAGTAAATGCCTTCCATCATTGGCACAGATGGCCCATATATAGACATATTCACTTTCCCAAAACCAAAGGGAAAACAAAATACCACATCTCTGCCCTTTCTTAACTTGAACAATATGTGCTCTAAAAAGAAACAGAACAGATACAGAAGAGATTTTTTGTCCCCCTTCCCACCCTGATTATCACCCAAGCTCATTCTTCTTCAGAAATGTCTTATTACTATCATCCTTTCAGATTCTCAATTTGACAATGTGATATCACCTGTCTCTCTTCAATCATATTGACCTCACATCTCTAATCATTGGAAATACATTTTCATTTCAAATTTCACAAGATCTATCTCTTCTCAATTCATACAGTCACCACCATAGTTCAAATTGTCATCACCTCTCACCCGTATTTTTTCAATAACTTCTTAACTGCTATCCCTGAGTCAAGGCTCCTCTAATTCTTTCTAACCCCAAAGTGTCGTATTTTGCAGTTCCAGTCTGAGATTGCTATCCCATATCTCAGTAAATTCTAGAGAATCTCTAGATTAAGTAGATTACATACTAATTACTTTTAGATTGCTTTAGAATTAAAAAAAAAAATGAACCTATTTCACTATCAACCTCTTCTATCAATCTCCTTATTTTCTTTACATTTTTTAAACCTACATTAATTACTTCCATATTCTCTATGACTCAGTCATGCTGACTTACTGTCTGTTCCTAATACATGAGCCTCTACTTTCCATTTCTGTATTTCTGCATTGCTCATTCCCATTGCTTTAAATGGCCTCTTTTCTTATTTCTGTCTTGAAATCTTTCATCTCCTTCAGTAATCAGCTATGTATAAGGCTTTTTCTGTTCCCTTCAGGAGCTATTGTCTTATCTTAAGTAACCTTCTGTCTACTCTGCCTAGTTTTTCTATAGTCTTATATATGTTCTTGTTGTCTCACCTGATCTAATGTAACTTCTTGGTTTGCTTTTCTTTTATCTATTTATAACCAATGTCACATATATGGTAGAACACAGTAGGCACTTAACAAATATTTTTTTCTTTCCTTAACTGAGGATACCTTCTCAGCCAGAGTTGTTGATACTTCTGTAATCAAAAACTTAGTCTTTTCCTCCATAAAAATGATGATTTAAGAATCGACTTGTGCTGCGATATATACTGCACTTCTATGAAAGGCTCTAACTTAATTGCCTGAATTTTAGGCAAATCATTAACTAAAAAAAAAAAAAAAAGTAAGAAATCCTTGGGTAAGCATGATCAACTGGATAAGTTCTCATATGGATAAAGTAAGATCTCATAGGCAAAGAGATATATAATAAGCAATGGAATCAGACTGCACAGATCTATAGGCAAAGTCAGAGCAATCCATGGTTGAAATAATCTAATATAAGGTTAGCTCTGGAGAAGGAGTTGTAGCCATTATCCCCTAGTCACGTCCCAACTTTTAGCAGAAAAACCAGCCAGTCAATTTGAATGTGATCATTGAAAAGTACTAAGTAGCAAGAGTGTTTTAATCAAGTGCTTTTATAAGTGAAAGTTCCACAGGTGACTGAATCAATGAACAAGATTTATTTTCTCTTAAGTGAAGGTCAAAGTGAATTGAGCTCCTATTGCTCCATAGATCTACATTAGGGTCCCCAAAAGACTCTAAACTTCAGGAAATACTAGCAACTAGATATGTAGCATGGAAAATTTTGGCTAGCCACAAACATTAACTTCAGTTCAAATGCCTTAAAATATCATAAGAGTTATGGAAAGCAATAACTGTTGCGAATTAAAATTTTCTATGTATCTGAGTTTCTTATCCTAGTTATGCCAATATTTGATTTGGTCAAGCCATTTTCCTTCTTATAGAATGATTTCCCACATTTATCAAATGATAGAACTGAAGTAACAAATAACTAATGATTCTCCCAGTTCTAAAATTCTAGGCTTCTAACTCATATTTCCATAGAAGGAGTCATGGAGTAGATTTGGTTAACTTGAGCTCATTTAAATTAAAAGATCATGCTTCTGGTTACTATCTGGAAATATAGATTCAAGATCCTACACCCAGTCACCAATGAATTATTCTTTTTCTGTCTTTTTTGAAGCTCAGAGAGTTCTGAGTAGTAATGTCTAAACTTATCTTAGCAGGAGCTCAGGGAGTTGGGAGTAATAATATCTAGGCTTATCTCAGCTGGAGCTAAGCCTACTTGGAGAAATGAGTGATTTCTCCAATAGGCAGGGACCCAAACATTTAGGGGCTTAAAAATTTTAGATAACTTCTATTCTATGAAGAAATGGCCCTTCTCTTACTGTTGGTAGAAATTGCCTGTTTCCCCTCTATGTTTAAAGTATTTTTGACATTTTAAAATTGTAAGCTGGGACTTCAGAAAGTTCTTCCCTGGGGAGTAGGGCACAAGAGAATGTACTAAGACAGACTAGGAAAGAAATACAGTTATTTGGTTGAACTTCTCTATTTATACCTCAGATAATATTTCTTCAAATGAAATGGTACCATTGGAATTAGAGACAGTTCAACAAAAATCTTCAGCTTTGAAAATAATATATGATATTTACTATTAAAACTGTGAAGGGAATGTAAGAACATATGTATAGATCTAGAAAGAACCTTATAGGTTAATCAGTCAACCAATGAAAATATACACTTATTAAGCAACTACTGTGTACCAGAAACTGTGCTAAAAGCTTGAAATACAAACTTAAAAGTGAATTTAAAAAACTCTGTTGATAGAATGCATAGTTTTACTATTATTTTAAATTGGTATCTAGGTTTTTCCCCTCAATTTCCTCAAAAGGCCCAAGTCAGTTTCTAAAGGACATGACTGATTAGGGGGATTACCCTAACTCTCAAGGAACATGCTCTTCAGTCTTCATCCAACTGGGAGAACTATTCTCTGTTTAAAGTGTAAACATAATCCAGTTTTTGTGAGTCCTTACTTTGGAGAAAAGAGCCTCTGTTCTTCTGCCCCTCCATTTGAGTTTAAGGTGACCCAACTCACAAAAGAGAAAACCAACCAGAGTTGTTGAATGGAATTGGATTTCCCTATCCAAACCATTGGAAATGGCAAAGTCTTGTGATTAAGGCATGTTCTCAGCAGGAGAAACTGATGACTTCTAGCCTACCTTTTCATTAAATGAATACCAATAAGGTTTATTTTTCATGTCAGGAACATTCCCTTTTCAGAAAATATTTTAAACTTTTAGATTCTCTTTGTGTAGTTATTAACTACCCAGAGAAATCATTAACCATCAATTTATTGATTGCTAGTTAGCTTAATTTATTTTAGTATTAATTACCCAGAAACTCTATTTCTTTAGGTTTGTAATTCATTGCAATGTTCTGAAGAAACTTGTATTCTACTGAGGAAAAAAGATGTGCATTCATAGAGTATAACACGAACTTTGTGCTCATTCCAAGAATTTTGGAATTTTGAATAGCAGGTTAGGTGTTAATTTTATTGTTCTATTTTGTTTTTGTTAAAAGTTGCTTAAGAGATACTTTATTAACAAAACTTTTTGCATTGATTTTTAATGCAATTATTTATTGTCATTGATTTTTGTTCTTTGATCCTTTCATTGTTCAAAATGCCATTATTGTGTCTCCACTTAAGTCTCATAAAGGAATAAAATTCTGGTGTGTGGGGGGAATTGAAAACTTGCTTTTGGAAGAATTTATGGTAGATGATGTATCCCTTTCCAATCAAAACAATACTTGCACTCATAGGATTTAAGACAAATACTCCAACTGGGCAAAAATTGGGATAAATAATCTGCCTTCCTTTCTAAAGCTATTAATTCTAAATATTAAGATAATTCCAGAACAATATAAAAATTATCATAACTAGAGAGAATGTTGTGTTGAAAGTTAATGTAATTAACAGTAATTTTTTTTAAATAGTGAATTTCATCTTAAAAATGAATGCCACATTTTCAGAAAATCATTGATAAACTGAAGAGCAATTAGGGAAGAGCAATGAGGTAATGCAAGGGGATCCCAACCAGGTTGTGCAGAAATGTGAGCACTTGAAAGGCCTATAGATATTTATCCTGGAAAAGATATGATTTGGGAAGAATCATGAAAACCCTATCCAAATATTTGATGTACTGTCTCGCAGAAGGTAGGTTAATTTTACTCAATGTGCCCCAGAGAGACAATCCTAGAGGAAATGGGTAGAAATCATTAGAGCTATCTAAAAATGCAATGTAAGAAATAAAGTGCTCATCCATACCAAATATCTTAAAAGACATTCACTACAAATCCTCTTAATGTCTATTTATGGAGGAAATACTGTATGAAATATGAGTTCAGCTATAATCTGAGGTCCATCTAGATCTGAGATTCTGCATGTTTGAATTATACTAGGAAATTAGGCATAAATAATTCTTTAGTAAATTGTTATAATTGTTATATCTAAATAGCCAAAACAATAATTTCTGGTTCCAGCTTTGAGAATAAATACTCTAAGAAAGGAAGCAAGAAAGAAAGTTCTCTGCCTCTTTTCCTGGCTAAAAAAGTCTTTGAAATTGGCTTGTGAGGCAATTGGGATTAAGTGCCTTGCCCAGGGTAAAAGAGATAGTACCTGAATGGATGCCTATCAATTGGAGAATAACTGAATAAATTATAGTATATAAATGTTATGAAATATTATTGTTCTGAAAGAAACGACCAACAAGATGATTTCAGAGAGGCCTGGAGAGACTTGCATGAACTGATGCTGAGCGAAATGAGCAGAACCAGGAGATCATTATACACAGAAACAAGACTATATGATGATCAATTCTGATGGACATGATTCTCTTCAACAATGAGGTGATTCAAATCAGTTCCTATTATTCAGTGATGAAGAAAGCCATATACATCCAGAGAAAGACTTGTGGGAACTGAGTGTGGACCACAACATAGCATTTTAATGCTTTCTGTGCATGTTTGCTTGCATTTTGTTTTCCTTTTTAGGTTTTTTTTTTCCTCTTTCTAGATGTGATTTTCCTTGTGCAGCAAGATAACTGTATAGATATGTATACATATATTGGATTTATCATATATTTTAACATATTTGACATGTATTAGACTATCTGCCATCTGGGGTGGGGGAAGGAGGGGAAAAATTTGGAACAAAAAAGTTTTGGAAAGATTAATGTAGAAAAATCACTCATATGTTCTATAATGAAAAAATCTTTAACAAAAAAAAGAGAGGGAGAGAGATAGTAGGTATTGTCTGAGATCTGATTTGAACTCAGGTCTTCCAGAATGCAGGTCCTGTGCTTTATCCATTGCACCATCTAGCTGTATCAATTCAACTCCTGACCCTTCTTTACTCCTAACCATCCCCTTCCCTTTCCCTCCCTTCCTCTAACCTTTTCCTTCCTTCCCCTAACCCTTCCCTCCTCTTTCCTTCCAACAAATCCCATCTATTCCAATTTACATATTATTAAATTTGGGAAACTTGTCTAAAGTATTCCTTAAGGCATTAAGGAACAGAGATAAGATATGAAAACAGTTAACTCCAGACAGCAATTGCTCTTGAGAATAAAAAAGAAGTGAAACATGGACTGCTAAATAGGAAAACAAGAAGGACTATTTTGGATAGAAGAAAATTTGATAAGTCAATCAAATGATAAGCACTTCATTATTAAGCAATTACTATGTGCCAGACAAAATGAGGCACTTAAGATACACATACAGGGCAGGAAATACTTTCTACTAAAAAGGAAATTGAATTTTAATTGGTAATGAAAATTATGAATTTGTAAAGTCTATATATAAAATAATAAATAAAATTTAATGAACCATAATGGAGAAGGAAAAGCATTAGAGTTTGAGGGATACAGAAAGTATTTGTGTAAAAAAGTAATAGGTAAAATGAGTCACAAATGAAGAAATGGTTAAAAGAGGGCAAGGTAAAGAGGAAGTGTATTGCAGATTTGGGGGCCAGTGGCATAAAAGTTCAGAGATAGGAGATGGAGTGATTTCAGGTAGGTGGACTATTGTACACAGTTTTGAACTTGAAGTTAGGAAAACCTACAACCAAATTGACATACAGTAACTGTTTAATTCTGGGTAAGTCCCTTAAATTTGCATTGTTTCACATCTTCATCTATACAATAATAATACCTAGTTTTCAGACATATATGACATTTTGCAAACCCTAAATCAATTATTGTTTTTGTTATTGTTGCTATTGTTAAAAGGTTGGTTGAAACCAAATCATTGAGGTCCTTATTAACCAGTAAATCTGCAAAACAACTCTCTGACTTTCTCTTTATGTGCATTTTTTGAACATTCTTTAAGATCCTACTTTCTACTTCTCAATTCTATGAATTCTGATTCCTTCCTGAAAGGTATTTGAAGAAAGTGGTATTTTTAACCTCTTTTTGCACATTTTGCAGCTTCTGATTGAATCCAATCAAGAAGGCTGTCCTTCTTCCACTCCTCTTCCAGGTATCCAAAATGGAATCATACCATCTTGCTAAAATCTCCCCCTGCTTGCTGGCAGTTTGCTGTTGATGAAATGGAGTCTGGTGCTGAACTTTCAAAGCAATTAGAGTATTCAGCCCTCTGGGTTTTTGAGATATAAAGATGTTAAAGGAAAGATGCCAAGTGAGCACTCATACCTGAGCAAACAGATGGACTTCAGTCCAAATTCTAATCATTTTAAAGACAAATTTGTCTTTTACACCCTGCCTATGTTTCAGTTTTAATTTTAAAAACCCAGTTAAGTAGATAAGCTTATTTCATATTCTGCCAAATCCAAGGATCACTCTTGAAACTGCAAGCAGGAGAATGTTTATATTTATATGGCAGGGGGTGGGGCAGCTAAAAATGCATTTCCTAGATTCAAAAGTAACAAACCTAGGCTTAAACCTCTACTCTAATTCTCTGCTAACTGTAATCTTGAACCTTGATTTTTCTGAGGTTAAGTTTTCAAATCTAGAAAATGTTGATAATAATCTATGCAGTCCATCAAATTCTTCACTCAATATAAACATATTAAAATTATAATGCATCCTGTACAAAACTTGTCTCAGGTAATACAAAGGCCAAAAAAAGTAATCATTTTAGATTTCAAAGAGATTACAACTTATTTGGGCAAAGCTCTTGTAAATATAATATAAAATAAAATAACACATAAATTACAATCAAGTTAAATACAAAGCAAATTTGATGGAGACCACTAGCAATTGTACTGTTTGCATTTTATAAAACCTCCTGTAGGATCTGGCACTGGAACTGACACCATTAAAACCCTATTTTGAAGAGCTGAGAGATAGGATGAGATGGATGGATAATGATTGAAATTCATATGCATTAAACAACAGGTTAGTCAATTTGTCTGGAAACTACAGGGAAATTCATCTGAGGGTGAGGATCAATAAGATGGATTAAGTGAGGGAGCATAGTAGGAGGAATATAGAATGAAGAGGGTCTCTAATAGATGATGATCTCTGAATGTCAAATGTTTCTTATTTATTATATTCAACTTTTAATATATTTGTTAACATATTACCTTCTCTATCAAACTGCAAATTTCTCAAGGACAAGAGTGTCTTTGATCTCTTTTTCTATTCTCAGAATTTAGCATGGTGCCTAACACTTAGTAGTCACTTAATAAATAATATTAATATGCCAAATGGACTGAATATATCAATGTTCTTTAATTTCAACTGATCTTTCACTGTTACCATTCTTCTTCCTTAATTGGCTATTTATAATTATAATTCATGATTGTATAGTTCTTTAAATTTTACAGAAGTTTGAATATTTTTTCCATTTAACTATTAAAAACTTAACATTTGATACTAATATTCCAATTTTCTACAGATTAGGGTTATTTACCCATGATAAAGTCACTAATATTGGTAGCAGAATAGACCTGAAGGTAAGGCTACCTTAACCAAGAGCCAATATCTTGTCCATTTGAGTACTCTAGGATACTCCTGACAACAGGAGTTCCAGATCTTCTTTTTTTCCCATTTTATTCCTCTATAGCACTTGTGCCTCTAATTCTCCAAAGAAAATGCTGCTTCCTTACTTACTGAGAAAATTAAGACAATTTACTATTTCTATTTCACTATTCTATTCACTATTTCACTAATTTCTCTTTTCCATACCTTGAGCTGCTTGCATGTCCCCCCCTTTCCCCTTGCCATTTTTGTCTCCCTAATTTTGCATCAGAAATGAAGCTTTAACTCTCTCTTTGCAAGGTTAGTAGCTTGTTTTGATCCCTTGAACTCCCTTCCATTCCCTCAAAGAAGGTTGTCTCTTGGATCAACAGAATATAAGCATCATTATGTGATAACATTATTTTTTTTCTCTCTGTACCACCTCTACTCTAAAGGAAATGCTTTCAAAAACATAGGGGTTTAGTAAATTTTTATATTTTTATTTGGCTAATTTAATTTAATTCAGTTTCTTTCAGTATTGCATTCCATTCACCTTTTCATTTTATTTCATTTGATTCAATTCACTTTCATTCAGTATTTATTTCCTCATTTTCTATTCATGTAGTAAATTACATTGTTAATTATATCTATTGTAATATTCATATATTCATGTAATCTATATGTAGAATAATGAGAGTTATCATATTATTGTAGAGGGAGATCTGGCCTTAGCACCAGAAAGATGTATATTCATATACTGGCTGGGTCACCACCTGAATAAGTCATTTAACTTTATAAATGCCCTTGGTAACTAAGAGTCTAAGTGGCCAACAAATTGATGTTCTGCATTAGAAAAGGGAATTTACTTATCTAACTGTTCTTTTTATTCATGAATCACATGTCCAGTCATTTGTCTTATTTCCCTCCTCAACACTATTCCATTTCTTCTGCTGATCCTTTAAACTCTGTCTCAAATGTCCCTTCTTTCAAGTAGCTTTAGCTTTGAGAGATGTAACACAATATATGAGTGAACAATAATCCTAATGACAATGATAATGACAAAGGCAAGATGAAATGATAAGTATTCAGGCATACTGCTTGCAGAGGAACCTAATGTGACCCTCTCCTATTGAAGACACTTATTCAAATTCCATTCTTCAGTAAAGTTTGCTACCCTCTTTTCTCAAGCTTTCCACCTGTGCTTCAGGTTTTATTTTTAGAATTATATGAATTCCAGATAATTGTACAATGTCACAAAGACATTGAATTTCTCATTGAAATCATATACAGTTTACAGCATTATTGTTTTTAATTTCAATAGCATTTATTTTTTTTCAATTATATGCAAAGATAGTTTTGAAGATTCATTTTGAAAGATCTTGAGTTTCAGTTTTTTCTCCTTTCCTCGCCTACCTCCTCCCTCCCCCAGACAGCAAACAATGTGATATAGGTAAAGTATGTACCATCATTTTAAACATAATTCCATATTTGTCATGTTGGGAAAGAAAAATCAGACAAAGAGAAAAACCACAAAAAAGAAAAGCAAACAAAAATGAAAATAATATTCTTCAAATCCATATTCAGTTTTCATAGTTCTCTCTGTGGATATGAATGACAGTTTTTATGGAAAGTCTACTGAAATTGTTTTGGATCATTGTCAAGAGACAAGTCCACCACAATTGTTCATGACATAAGCTTGCTGTCATTCTCTACAATGTTCTCCTGGGGTCTGATCACTTCATTTGACATCAGTTCATGTATGCCTTTCCAGGCTTTTCTGAAATCAGCCTATTCATCATTTTTATAGAACAATAATATCCTATTACATAACTTATTTAATCTTCCCCAACTGATGGGCATTAACTCAGTTTCAATTTCTTGCCACCACAAAGAGTTGCTACAATATTTTTAAACATGTGGATTCTTTGGCTGACACTTCTGGATTAAGGGTATATACTTCAGCTTTATAGCCTTTTAGGCATAGTTCCAAATTGTCCTCCACAGTGGTTAGATCACTTGACAACTCCACCAATAATTCTTTAAAACCATTCATTTTAAGCACTAATATATGTCATTTAACCCTCTTTGCCTCAGTTTCCTCATCTATAAATATTAGTTGATGAAAGAAATGACAAAGCACTCCATTATCTTTGCCAACCAAACTCCAAATGGCATCATAGGCACAACTGAACATATTCCTTCAAATGTTTATTATTATGTTCTTTATTTCATGACCAAACTGTAAGCCTCTTGGTCAAAATAGCAAGCTCATTCTTTTGTAGAGTTGCCAGTCGTTCATCAATAATACTTAATGATGGCTTTGATGATTTGTGATTATGAGTTCCTCCACCTTCCGCCAATTAACTTAAACTTATCAATTCAACAATTCCCAGGATTCAAATACATATTAAATTTTATTCCATTTTCAAAATGTTCTACCTTTAAACAGTACACATTTTAAAACCAAATCTTGATTTTTTTTTTTTAGCAATAGCAATTTTGGTATTTATATGTGCACAGATAAAGTTTATTCCTTCTTCAAGGTTCTCTTTTTAGCATCTGCAATTGTTTTAGGGCCACTTTCTTTGTTTTTTGTTTTTTGCTACTTACCTGTTAGCTGATAAAAAAAAAAAAACCTTCCTTTCCTTTTCTTTTGGCTCTTTGAATTCCTGTCTTCATCAGTCTCTCTTAAATCATTTCATTCTCCCATTATCTGAAATAGTCATTTTCAAGACATTTCAGCATTCTGAATTGCTTTACAACTTTATTTTCATTTTTTGCCATTTCTCCTGTCATATTCACTCCTGTCTTCTAGGACTCTTTTAATTGCTAGACCAAGCATATTGCCATCCTCGTCTCCAAGGCACCTCTACTACAAGAAATCTCCATCCTTCCCTAAAATTTCTGTCCTTAATTCAATAAATGCTAAGTACAGTCAAGGCAACTCTTGCCTTAAGGAGGAGAAGTGTCTTAGTTAAATTCAAACATGTGACTGGAGAGTGGGTCTAGAAGCCTTGGTTACACATTAGTCATTAATGTATTGGGATGGGGTGGAGTTGAGTGGTATAGAAGATGGACAATTGGTTTTCCAATCAAAGAGTTCTCACTTCAAGTTCAACTTCTGACATACACTCACTGTGTGACTTTCACTTAGTCCCTTAATGTGTAAGGGCAGTTACTGATCTGTTTTAGGAAAGTTAGATTTTATCCAGGCACTTCCATTCACCAGATGAAATCAAGGCTAAAAGCTTTTTAGCTTTTCACTTTATGGTGATTTGATTTTGTAGGATAGAAAAGTTTTAGTCAAAAAAGACCTTCAAAATGTTCTAATCCAACTGTCTTATTTTACAAACATTGGATCCCTGAGAAAGAAAATAATTTGCCCCAAATGATTTGTTCATTTTTTTAGTTAATAAATATTCGTTGATTACTCAAAAAGTTCAAATAGTATCATCAGATATCAAAGGGATTATGAACAGTAGTATAATGCAACCCATGTATTCTTATTTCCATAAATTTCTTATTCATGTTCATACATCTTGTGGGAGTTATATTTTTATACATAATTCAATCAAATTAAAATCAAGTCAGTTCAACCTAAGGCAACAACAAAATTCTTTTTTTTCCCAATATCTACCATTTCTTAGGCATTGTGATAAGTGGTAAAGATACTATTCTTCCTCTTCCTCTCTTTTTCCTCTTTCCCTTCTCTCCTCCTCCCTCCCCTTCCTCTTTTGCCTGCTTTTCCCCTCCTCTTTTTTTTTTAATTTTCTGCATGTCCTCCTACCATTCCTCCTCTTTCTTCTCTACTTTCTCTTCCTTTTCCTAATAAATAATTTCAAAACTCATGGAATTTGCAGTCATGTTAAGTCAAGAAACATTTATTAAGTTCCTAACATTTGTCAATGAGTATACTAAATACTGGAGACACAAAGAAAGGAAAAACACATAAACGTAAAGACCTCTGTCTCTCTCTGTCTCTGTCTGTCTCTCTTCTCTTTTTATCCTTTTCTCTGCCTCTCTCTCTATTTCTATTTATATATATTGAGCACAAACTCAAATGAAAAACATTTATATTAAGAAGTACAATGATAGGCTTCTTAATATAAAATGAGGTTTTAGATAAACCTTGACCAAATTATGAAAGAAAGGAATCAGAGATAAGGAGGCAGACAGCTCTAGTTTGTGGGAGAGCCAATCAAAATTCCCACAGTTGGGAAATGGGTGGATCATTTATTGTTTGAGGAAAAAGAAGGAGAATAGTGTGAGCGGATATTGTTAGTAAATATCAGAGAGTAAGAAATGTAATAAGATGTAAGAATCTTAGAAAAGAAGAGAGTAGGAAGATTATGGGAAGTTTTTCAAGTGATAACATTTTGTTTTGTCCTAAAAGTTTTCTAGAATTTAAGGCTACTAAATATAAGGCATAAATATTGTGAAATGAGCATTTATGTATTTCTCTATTTATATGATTTCAGGTAAAAAAGGTTTCTTTTTTTTTCATGACAAATGTTATTGAATGCATTTCTATTTGACCAGGGCTTTACACGTAGTAGGTCCTTAATAAATGTCTTTTGAAGAGGAATAACTTTTTTCTTCTTCCTTTCCTGTGACTCCCCTCCAAAAATAGCAAAATGAAATCTAGAGAAATCAAAAAAATCTTATTAAATATCTCTTCTATGGCAATAATTATGCTAAGTTTTATGGATTCAAAGGAAGCTATAGAATGAAGAAAAAATTTGTGAGAAGGGATGATGCAAACAATATAATGAAAAGGGAAATAACATTGTGTTATTTCATCATCTACTTAACTTTTGCATTTTTGTCACAAGGCTTTTCTTTCATTTGGAATATGTATTTTTGGAGTTGAAGTAATTTATTCTGATTCATATTCTGTCAGAGACTCAGTGGTTATTTCCATTTGAGTTCTACATGAATACATACTATTTACTAAGCTCATTACTCTCATTATTGCTCCCTATGGTCCTTTGTTTTTCCTTGAGATTGTATAATTCATAAGATCGTAGGAGTGGAATAATTTCAGGTTTCTGATAGTCTACCCTTCAGTCATAGTATCAATCTAACATATAATATACCCTGTCAATATACATCTGATTGAGACTACTCTCTGGGAGTTCAGAGATGGAACTATAATATAAATCATATTGGACTTATAGTCAGAGACCCAGATTTGTAAAATCATTAGACATTTTCTCAACTGTAAAATAGCATACTGGTTATAGAATCAAATAATTTATGAGGTATAAGAAACTTCTGAGTCATTGAATTTAAAAAAAAATGCTTCCAAAACATTAAGATAAATTTTCCATCATTAAACATAATTTTTGAAGTTCTCAAATTACTGGTAACACATCATCTTCAAAATTAATCCACTAAATGGTCAGACAATTCTAATTATCAATTTCTTCTGAATTCTCAATACTCAGCAACATTGGTGACCTTATTGATTCAAGCATTCTCTCCAGTCTGTAGGTTATAACATACCCATTCCTGTTCATCCTACTGGATTCTTCTATACAAAATCTAAGAAACTTGATGTGTTCATAGAGGACTAGCACCTCTGTTATGAGGATTTGATGAGCTCTTTTCAGAGCTTCTTATTCACTTTGGTTGTATTTGAATGAATAAATAAATTAATCAATCACTAGAAAAGGGTTGTGTATGGATGGACAAAAAGATAGAATGTTATTGTTAAATGAGTTTCCAAGTCTTGATTCTTTGAATTAGTACAGTCAAGGTTGATGGAAAGATTCAAGTTATACCCTTCCTTATAAATGGTTGATATTACATAAAGATAGTATAACACAGGAATTAAAGGACTTTCTGGACTAGGATCCTTACTGTTTCAGGAGATAAATAAGGGGGAAAGGATTTGAATCCTATGTGTGAGGCAGAAGTTAGGCAGAGATGGAAATCTCTTAGCCAGTTACTGAATTCTTAAAGGAATATTAACAAAGGCTTAGAGACTGATCAATAACTGTAAGAGACCTTTATTCTATTGTTCTATCATTTCACTTGTACCTAACTCCTTGTGATTGATTCCATTTGGGGTTTCTGGGATTTGCCATTTCATGTTTTTCTATTTTCTTTTCTAGGTCATCTTACAGGTGAGGAAACTGAAGCAAGTATAAGTGACTTGCACAGAGTCAAACATCTGGGCAAGTATTTGAGCACAGATTAAATCTGAAGTCTTGCTAACTCTAAACCTCTGTTCTACACTATTCCACTTAGCTTCCCTGAACTCAGTCTAGGTAACAACAATGGATCTCAAATGAGAAGAAAATATAGAGCGATGACAGCACAGGGAGTATTCAGCTGATTCATAGGTCTTTTTAAAGTTGGCCAAATACTTCTCCTATCTTCATAACTCTGGGGTTAGGAGAGAAGGATCATCTTCCCTAGAGAGTGTTATTGGGAAAGAACTTTCAGAATAAGGCAGGGTTGGGCGCATGTAGAATATGTGAAGTATAAGAATATATGTGAAGGAGGATTATGTGAAAAGTATAAAATAAGGAAATCAAGGATTTGCTACCATGACATAGCAAGGGTACAAGAAGATGAAATGAAATAATAAAGTATTAGGTAATGGAAATTATTGAACAATACAAATGAGCAAGATAAGCAAAAGAGGCTCAGCTTCATAAAAACACATAATTAGTAATAGAGGGGACCTCAGGGATTATCAAATATAACTTCATTGTTTTACAAATGCATGGGCTGAAGCTAATAATGGTTAAATGACATGCCCAGGATTATACAGCAGAGAAGTACCTAAATTCAAATAGGTCTAAAACCAGTCCTCTATCCACTGTATCAAGAAGATGCCAAGGTAATGGTCAAAAGGGAGAAGAGTATTTCAATCAAATCCATCTAAAAAAAAAGTTTGTTGTTGTTTTGTTGTTTTTGTTGTTTTGTTTTGTTTTGATTTATTTTGTTTCAATTGATTTGCTAACATCTAGGCAAAAGAGTATTGGTAAAAATTTTCCTAATCTGCTATTTCAATTATTCTGTCAAACAAAAGTACTGAAGTTGGTTTGAAATGAAGATAACCAATTCTTCCTTCCCTTTTTCCCTTTCTTCCTCCCTCCCTTCATCCTTCCATCCTTTCCTCCCTCTCTTTTCTTCCTCATTCTCTTCCCCCTCCCTCTATCTCTTTCTTCTTCCATCCCTCTTTTTTTCTCCCTCCATTCCTTCTTTCTTCCCTCTTTCTTCTTCTTCTTCCTCCCTCCCTTTCTTACTTTCCTCCATTTTTCCTTTCCTTCCTTTCTTGCTTCCTTTTTTCCTTCCTCCCTACTTGTCTCCCTTCATCATGATGTCAAATAAATTATTTAAACATTCCATAACTAACCTTAAAGTTAGAGATTCGACTTTTCCTTTAAAAAAAAACAGATATGAGCCCTTATTCAGACCTTCCCATATTTTTCATAATCTTTCAGAATCAACAATAGTTCAAAAATCTGATCTGCAAGTACCTTGAACTAAGAAATTAGTGACCTGAATTAACTGAAAGCATCAAGGTGGTGACTAATTTACTTCTATTTTATTTCATGAAGGCTGACCCTCATTATTGAACATGCTCTAAATTGCTATTTCTAGTTCCAGTGACTATGTTGAGGATTTCATGGTTGTTAATATTTATGTGGCAATATATGTATGTGTACTGTCACATAACCATAAGCATATATGTATATATATATTAAGCATATTTATGTTTATGTATATACATGCACCTATACATTGTATGTAGATATGTTTGTGTAGATATGTGCATATATTGTCACATAAGCATATATGTATAAATTAAGCCTATGTGTTTATGTATGTATCCATTTATATACATGTGTGTGAAAAATATCTATCTATATATATATATTTGTGTGTATGTGTGTGTGTGTAAAATGTTAAGATCTTCATTATCCCTTGGTTATCCTTCTGACCATTTAGAGGTGAATGCTAGTTCAATCTCCTTTATGAAACTTTCCTTAACTATCCTAGTGAGCTCTTAGGTTTTATTTTCTCAAATTCGGATGGGACTGGGCAGAGAAGCCTTATATGGAATCTAGCTATATTCTGATAAGATTTCAATAGTTCAACTCCACCAAACAACAAAGAATCCTTTTGTACTTTCCTCCTTGACTAAGTAATAGGATATGCTTTTCAAAGTAGAATTGTCCAGGCATCTAGAAGACCTCATGAGTTTTAGAAGTCTGCAGGTCTCGGCTCTGATCACAGAAGTTTCTGTAGTAACAGTAGAAGGTAAAAATAGCCGAATTGGCTGGAGTCTAGCTCTTTTCCCAGAAGACTTGTATTTGATGTGGTTAAGGTAGCATAAGGCTGAATGGGACTGATTAGGTGAAGTTTTCTCAGTTTGAGGAAAAAGTCACATGATCCCTACTCTTAGAGCCAGGTAAGACCCGCAGGAAGTTACAGGAAGTCAAATGACTCACAGGGAGCAGACAACATTGGTGACTATTGGTCAAGGATGGTTATGTCCTTTTAGTCTATCCAATGAAAAGGCTTGTTTGTTTTTTGTTTGTTTGTTTGTTTGTTTGTTTTAGTTTTAGTTTTTGTTTTTGTTTTTTTTTTGCTTTTTAAACCCTGACAAGCCAAAAGCTGATAAGATTCCAGGAGCACATGGGGGAAGCTGGGATGGCTCCTAGGTGTGTGTCTGAGCCTCTCCCTGTAGGGACTAAATAAATGCTTTCTATTTGTACCTGAAAATATCTCTGATTAGTTCATTTGGAAAACAGGGGTTAGTACTCATCCCACAGAAGACCAAAGAGAAATTTAAACAAAGAAATAAGAAATAATTAGGAATCTTGCAAATTTATGAGGTTTAAGTGGAGTAGTAAGTAGAGAATGCTGAATTTGGAATCAGAATAATATTTGAACTTGAAACTAGACCCTGCTATTTAATTACTCCCTGTATGATTTAGGCCAATCTTTGAACTTCTCTGGTTCTCAATTATTTGTTAGTTATTATTTGTAAAAAAAAAAAAGAGGGGGGAGGGATGGGCAAGATGACTTGTATTATAACACTAGTTCTGTTTCTGGAAGTTGTTTATTTTATAATTTGAATACTTGTGGGTGTTCTATGTTTAGCATTCCTTTTATGTGTAGGCATAAATTTAATGTCCTATAGATGATTCATATTATACATTGAGTACTTTTTTTTCTCCTACCCTTCCTTACTTTTGAGGATTCCACCAGAATTACCCAATAACTAAAAATTTCCCCAGTAATCCAAGTTGGCTTAGAGAACCCAAGAGTATGAGGACAAAGAGTTGCATCTTATCAGTAGCTTCACTTCCTAGGAAAGAATCTAATCTAAAACAATGTCTGGGAAACTAACAAGAAGTTGTTCTATACCACATTCCTTGTGATCCCAGCAATTTGTTTCCCCAAAGCTAGACTTAGTATTCAGCCTTCCATTGACCATTCTCATTTTCATAATTTCAATGACTTTTCAGTCACTTCTTCAGACTTTTGTAATATTTCTTATCCTTCTTGGATTTATTTCACTTCCAAAATGTTAGGCTGTATGAGCCCACTTAAAGTTTCCATTACTTGCTTCACTTTCATTTTACTAAATTTAAGCAGTCTGGACTTCCTTCTTAAATACCAGTTTGGAATATGAAGAGATCAAATTTCCTTCAATGTCCTACTGATTTCTACTTTGGCAACTAATTCTTCCTTGTTAGTGACACACAGTAGTAAAGGTTCTTTTTGTTGCATCCACTATCCTATTAAAGAATGAAATTATTTTGATCAAGCCAATAATATATTAGCTACTTTGCTTTTGTCAGAAGGAAAGTACCAACAGATGTCTGGATAATTGAAATCTCCCATCAATACCATATCATGCCTTCATGCCAGATTTGTAACCTGTTTCCCAATAAGTTGTTTTTGTCCTATTCCCAAATTGATCCACATCAGAGTTCCTTGAAGATATTCCTCATTTTTCTTTCCATATATCTTCACCCAAATGATCTTATCATGTTTACATCCTATTGTGCACGGATGTATCTCACATAACTATACATCTTTAATAGCTAGTGTTATTTTATCCCAAACACCTGTTCAATTATTGTGTTTATATTAAATACAATATATTCTTCTTGAGTCATGTTCAAATTAACAGGTGCATCCTATCAAGAATCAGGGTGTTATTTATGTCAACTTTTCCTCTTTGCAAAATGATATAGCAGTGAGAGCTCTAAAAATAATCTGAGTTCCAGTCTTGTCCTAAAAGCTTTCTAGCTTCGTTATCTTAAACAAGCCCCCTTTCCTCTCTTAGCCTGTTTCCTCATCTTTAATGAAGATAAAATAATCTCTATCTTATAGGACTGTTGTGAAGATGAAATGAGATAACATATATAAAGTGCTTCATATATATTAAATTCCTATGTAATCATTGGCTATAATAATATTTGCTATTAATTATCATTGTGCTTTATTTATTACACTTCTTTTGTGATGTTTTTGGTGTGTGCTGGCATATGAATGAAAGAATTTTGTTGTTGATTTCTGTCTTGAAATCTTCCTGCTGATATCAATTGGCAATGTCTCCTACTACTCTTCTTAGAAAGCTGCAATTATCTTCTGATCTCTATGGAATCTAGTCTGGCAATGAAACCATGTTTTCTGCATCCTTCTTTCTCATTTTTAAAGCCCAGTTCATCTGATTTGCATGACTCCAGGAAAACATTCATTTTGAAACCCTCTTGAATGCCCTACAACTATGGCCATAAAACTGCCAGTCTTGTATTTTAAGCCTTGTTTCAATAATTCCAATCATTTCCTTAAAAACCATATTCTTAACCATCTGTTCATGGACCATATGCATCTCTCTTCTGAAATTCCAAGCTTCAATCAGCTCTAGTGATGAAATTATCACTTCTACCCCAAGAGTCTTTAGTTGCTTGCTTGTACTTTGATATCCCCAGTGATCCAGGGAGGGATTCTTCTGGTGGCAAAATGTATTCCACAATGAATTACTAGCAGTTAGTATTGTTAATCATTTAATTAAACAAATTATGGAGAATCTTCCATAGTCTCTTATCACAATCCTAGAAAGATAGTAGATTTCTTTATTGTTAAATAAGGTCAGTCAATATGTTTTAATATAATAAATAACAAAAGATCACATCTCATACTCCCAGTCCTTATTGGATGATCTTTCTTTAATGACACCTGTGGATTCTCAAATCATTTTTTAGAGTTAGTCATTCATTTCTCCTCTGAATGTCTAGCTTCTCTGTATCTCTGCAGCAATTCATGCTTATTATGTATTTCTTTTTACCAATGCCTTGTTTTTACATAATCTTTTTTCTTTTGTGAATTCTTTTTTTCTTATAAACTACCAAAAAGATCATTTACTCACAAAAATTATTGTAAAAATTAAGCCAATAAAATGTTCCTAGATTGACAGTGTAATCCTGTTTCTACAAATTTCTGTCTCTCCACTGATGCAAAGCAAGTATGTGTTTTTTAACTGTTCTGAGACTTTAATCTTCATTAAGAAGAGAGGAAAGGGTGCGAGTATTTATTAATAACCGATCATGTGCCTGGAACTATGTACTTTACACATATTATCTTGCAACAAGCCCATGAGATATGTTATAATATGATCTTTTTATATATATATAGTAGGAAAACAGTGGAAGAAGGAAAGTATCTGACTTTACTAATCTTATACTGCTATTATTTTATATCACATTTGAACTCAGCTATTTCTTAAGTCCATATGCAGGAGTGTTTGCTATGTAATACCAGCTGACTCTGTTAAGCAATATTCCACTCCAATATTAGGCACAACTAAATTTTATATTATTATTACATTATTGTATTGATTTTGTATGTTTATATAAATATAAAATTATATATATGCATACATGTATATACACAAACACATATGGATACACAGGCAAATATACACATATATAATTTCAATATTCATTATTTCTTATATTTCAGTGCCATTCCATTACATTCATGGAAAACAATTTGTTCAGTAACTTCATCATTGAGGGATACCTATAATTATCTATCTGCCATCTATTTTAATATCGACTTATAAACTAATTAATATAATTTCTATTTATTTACACACATATGAATCTCTTTGTGTTGCCATCTCTAAAAGGACAGTAATTAATATTTAGAATATTTGGAACCTTTTGATCTATTCAGTGTTTCTGTTCTTTTGTTATCCTCTTGCTGTTTATGCTTATTAGTGAGATGCTTGAATCAAAGCATATGGATAATTTTTGGCACAATAAAATAACTTTTAAAGTGGTTGCACTAATTCATCATGCATTAATTATTATTATGTGGGTATGTCTGTTCCTATTTCTTTCAATGATGACTATTTCTATCTTTCATCACCTACAATATGATGGATGTGTATGAATTTCAATTTAACTTTTAGTTTATCTTAATATTAATGATACACAGTGATTTCCTATATGTTTTAGAATTTTTTTCACATTTTTGTCAATTTATGAGTTTGAGTGTAGACATTAGTATTAGATATTTGCTAGTTTTAAATAAAATCTTGAGTACCATATCCTTAGGCAAAGTTAATCAATGTTAGTAATTTCCATTTAATAAGGCACAGACTTAATGCAGGTGAGAATGTTTGTTACTCCTCAGAACATTGATTCAAACAAGACCAAAGTGAAGAGAAAACTATAATAGAGAAACAATACTCAACAGGTGCCATTATCACAGCAATAACAAAGACAGACAGACAAACCTGTAATATACAGCAGCACCAATTTGGATATATCAATTCCTGACTTTTCAGGCTGAGGAAACCCCAAAATCACACAGTTGGTTGGAGTGAACCCCAAGGAAGGAAAATCCCAAGCACAGTCATCCCCTTCTTGGGAGAAGCTCCAATGTGTCTACCCCACTATGGGGGGTATACTCTAAGAATAAAGAATGCACTGTTCCAAGTTTTTATTTCATAAATGATCCCCTGGACAGAACAGCTTCCCAGATATGGGGGCTTCCTCCAGGGGAAGTAGCTCATTCTTTCCTTTAAGTCAGCTGATTTCACTCAGGGAACTGGCTAGGTTTCCAGGGTGAAATATACATTTCAAGGCTCAAAGGAAAGTCTTAAATCAAGCACAAGGAAAAGCGGCCAGCTTTCCCTATGCCTCCCAGTTTATCAAAAAATTGTCAACCCATTCTTCTGTTCTCAGTCCAAGGTTATGCAAAGGGACCTGGCTGGCATTCATGGTCATTCTTTACAATCACAGAAATTACTCAAGGGACATGGCCAAAACCTACTAATATTTCTTACAATTTACAAAAGATATTTGACACAATATTTCCAATGGAACATTTCTCTTTTTACCAAGGATAAATTCATTTAATTCAAGATAAAAATAAAAGAAAATAAAAAAGAAAATAAACAAAAAACTTTACAATTTCATGAACAGAAATTATGTATTTTATCTTTTATAATGCATTTCTGGTCATCGGATAAGAATTCTTATATAAGTTATAATTGTGAAAGATGCATTCATCCATTTTCCTTAATTTTTTTCTACTAAAAATGTGACCTGTTTTGTCAAGTATTCATTTGAAACATACTGTAGCATATGGCATAATTTGTAATCTAATACACACACATAATTAATGCTAAATCATTGTCTAATTTCCCCTATGGAACATATCAAATTGGAAGTTCTTTCTCAAGCATTAATTCATAGTTTGTTTGTTTTTTTTTTGGCAAGTTTTATGAATATTGGGCTATTGAATTTGATTGTTTCATATCAAATGCATGAACAGAGAACCAGGGAATGGATGAATAAATGAAAAAATTAAATAATTATTATGAACCAGAAATAATTCTATGTTCTGTTGATAAAATTAATTGAATTTGATTGAATTGAAAATTGATTGAATTGAATTGAAAATTGATTGAATAATTTGGTTCCTGGAAAGTGAAGGTGCAAGCTCTCTTAGGAGACATTCCTGTATTGGGGATGTAAGTCCACATTCCATGTTAGGAGGAAACGGAAGGACAATATTCAGTTGACTAGGTTTAGAAAAATCATAATGGTCTTATTCTAGAAAGGTGAAAGGTCATTTATCAGACTCTACAGACCCAAGAAAGGTAGACTGAGTTCCTTTGTAGGAGGAGAGAGGATGGCTAAAGGAAAGAAGAATAATTTTTCAATGACCACCTTCTTTATCTAGGCTTTGATGATTTGGAAGATAATAATAATACAAAACATTTGATAATAACTGCTTTTTAACCTAATTTGAAATCCAAAAAAGCTCTTGTCTTTATTCCTATATGATTCACTGTTTCACTGATATTTAGTATTTCTACTTGGGGATGTGTGTGTGTGTGTGTGTGTGTGTGTGTGTGTGTGTGTTGAGAAGTGATAAAATGCATAGATAGATAAGAATATATACGAAAATACATATATACATATACATTTGTATGTGTATATGACATATACATATACAAATAAATATATTCTAATACATTTTTAACATATACACAATTAGGACTAGGTGGTAAATGCTATTGTTATATACATGTATACATATATTAATATATATGTATATACATTCTTATATGTTTATATATCAATATATAATAATATATGAATATGTATATACAAAAACAAATACATATAATTAGAAATGGATAGTAACTTATCTTTAAGAATCTGTCTAGCATTTTTTTCACTCCACCTATATGTATATATATATATATAATATATATGTGTGTGTGTGTGTGTACCCATATATTTATATATGTAGAGAAAGAGACAGAGACAGAGAGAGAAAGAGAGAGAGAGAGAGAGAGAATATCTATTCAGATAGATGTTGAAATTGGGGAAGTGGGCTACCAACAAATAGCTAAATATTGGGACTACCTGTAGTCTTTACTATTTTTCAACTATACTACTTCCATTGATGAAGTTTACATCCTGACCAAACTGGAATAATACTTGTAAACTGAAATCAGCCTTCCATTTACTAACTCTATGAATTTGCCTAAACAATTCTCTATTCCTAGAATAAAAAAGCTATAACTTCATCTATAGAAAACTGATCTTCCCTTTTTTGGATGCCATTGCCATTTGGATGAAGCTTTGCCAAATGCAATGCTCTTCTGCCCCTCTCTGTCTTCAGGCCTTTTCCCCAATATTTTATTTTTACTCATTTCTTTTTATATTCATTTAGATAATTGCTTTCCCTAGTATAATATCAGTTTCCTGAGGGCAGACACTTAATTTAATGTCTTTGGGTCACAGTCATGCATAAATAAACTCTCCACAGAGACAGAAATATCTTGCCTTCTCCTGGAATCACCTTGCTGGCACAAAGTAGACACTTATTAATGTTTAATAATGCTGAGACTTTTAAACTTTTAAATTGACTTTTAAACAAAAACACACCTTATCAATTCAATTTTCATCAATTCAAATATTTAGTAAGAGCCTACTATGCACTAGAAAGTTTGGCAGTCACTGGAAATGTAAAACCACAAATGAAATAGAATTTCATTTCAAGGAACTTACATGTCACTGGTATAGTCACTAGTTAGTGTAAAAAGAATCACATTCCGGTGGTGAGTAGAATGAAGAAACAAGATTTGAAAATACTCTAGTGATTGTCTCCATTGTATTTTCCAAAAAAAAAATGTTACAAAGAACAAAATATATAAGAAAAGAGAATTCTGATAACAGTCTGGATGAAATGCAAATATACATGATTCTAGGCATGTGCTCTGCCTGTACCTCATGTAGTAATTCTCTCCTTTACCATTTTCATTGCCTAGTTTTCCTGAGTAGCTTGAAATTTTACCTAAGGCTGTACCTTTTGCAAGAAGCATTTCTTAATTCTTTATGTTAATGTTTTGAATCTGAGATATTCTTTTCAATTTATTCTGTATAAATCTTGTGCAAACACAATTGTGTTATCCTATCTCTACTGATAGAATCCTTGTGAATAAGATTTTTTTTTTGCTTTTCTTTGTTTTATTAGGATCTTTAGAGTTGGACTTCCTCCTGGGGGTGGAGCCATGGTGGCAGAGATCAGACAGGAGTCTCTGTAACCTCCTCTAACCTCCCCTCAAACCAACAACATATGAAGCCTCTAGACTGATTCTGAAGCAAAAAAATCCACAATATCTGGAGAACAACACGATTCTAGAAGAAGATACTCTGGAAGAACCTCAAAACAGGTCTGTTTTAATTGGGCAGGGGGTGGTCTACTGAACCCAGAGTGCAGCGCAGGGAGACCGGGGCAGGGAGCTGGAGCAGGGAGCTGGAACAGGAGTCAGAACAGGAGTTGTGCTTTTCACACACCTGGGAGTCTTCTGCGGGCCTCTTGGAACAATCTGTCCTGATTGTGGGCAGGTGGTTTGGAGGGTCTGCGTTTTGAGGGGGGGATAGATTGTGAACCACTGAACCCCTGATGAGCATCGAACCTAGCTGCCATTACACAGCACCTTAAAGAAATCAAACAAAGAACAGGACTGATCAGCACCAGAAAAATTCAATCAACAGAGCTACCCAGTAACTGAAATAATTCAATCAGCAGAACCGCCCCAGGGTGAACTAAAGCAGAACTGCCCAGCACCTGACATAATTCAATCAGCAGAACTGCCCAGTTCCTGAAATAATTCAATCAGCAGAACTGCCCCAGGGCAAATTAAAGCAGCTGTCCCACCTCTGCCCTAAACAGACCTCACACCTTTAAAAAAAAATGAATAAAAAAACCAAAAAGAGCTCTGACCATAGACAACTTTTATGGAGAGAGGGAAGAACAGACCTCAAATCCTGAGGCCCCTAAAGGTAAAGCAACTCCAGAAAAAGCCCCAAAGAGAGACATAAATTAGTCTCCATGTCACAAGGCTTTCTTTGAAGATTACATAAAAAATCTTAAAAGAGAGTTAGAAGAAACATGGGGAAACGAAATGAGATCACTGCAAAATAAAATAGAAAAAATG
>JAJPUD010008536.1:77374-87689 GCA_023553655.1 Myrmecobius fasciatus | reverse complement strand
TATATACATGTGTATACAGTTATTTTGCTATACATGAAAAATCGCATCTAGAAGAAAAAAATACCTGAAAAGGAAACAAAATTCAAGCAAACCTCCAACAGAAAGAGTGAAATGCTATGGTGTTATGCACACTCAAATCCCATAGGCCTCTCTCTGGGTGTATATGGCTTTCTTTATCACTGAACAATTGGAACTGGTTTGAAACATCTCATTGCTGAAGAGAGCCATGTCCATTAGAATTGATCATCATATAGTCTCGTTGTTGAAGTGTATAATGATATCCTGGTTCTGCTCATTTCACTTAGTATCATTTCATGCAAGTCTCTCCAGGCCTCTCTGAAATCATCCTGCTGGTGGTTTCTTACAGAACAATGATATTCCATAACATTCATATACCACAATTTATTCAGCCATTCTCCAACTGATGGCCATCCATTCAGTTTCCAGTTTCTTGCCACTACAAAAAGAGCTGCCACAAACATTTTTGCACATGTGGAGGTCCCTTTCTTTCCTTTAAGATTTCTTTGGGATAGGCTCAATAGAAACACTGCTGGGTCAAAGGGTATGCACAGTTTGATAACTTTTTGAGCATAGTTCCAAATTGCTCTTCAGAATGGTTGGATCCGTTCACATTTCCACCAAAAATGTATCAGTATCCCAGTTTTCCCATATTCCCTCCAATATTTGTCATTATCTTTTCCTGGATCTTAGTCAATATGACAGGTGTGTAGTGGAATATCAGAGTAGTCTTAATTTGCATCTCTCTGATCAATAGTGATTCGGAGCTCCTTTTCATATGACAAGATATAGTTTTAATTTCTTCATCTGAAAATTGTCTGTTCATAACCTTTGACCATTTATCAATTGGAGAATGACTTGAATTCTTATATATTTGAGTCAATTCTCTATATAATTTACAAATGAGGCTTTTATCAGAATCCTTACATGTAAAAATAATTTCCCAATTTATTGCTTCCCTTCTGATCTTGTCCGCTTTAGTTTTGTTTGTACAAAGACTTTTTAACATAATATAACCAAAATTATCTATCTGATGTTCAGTTATGAATTTCAGTTCTTCTTTGGACATAAATTCATTCCTTCTCCACTGATCTGAGAGGTAAACTATCCTATGTTCCTCTAATTTGCTTATAATTTCATTTTTTATGTCTAAATCATGAACCCATTTAGATCTTATTTTGATATGTGGTGTTAGGTGAATCAAGCCCTAATTTTTCCATACTACTTTCTAATTTTCCCTGCAGTTTTTATCAAATAATGAGTTCTAATCCCAAAAGCTGGGGTCTTTGGGTTTGTCAAACACTGGATTTCTATAGCTATTGCCTATTTTGTCCTGTGATCCTTTCCTATTTCACTCATGAACTACTCTATTTCTCAGCCAGTACCAAATGGTTTTGATGACCACTGCTCTATAATATAGATTTAAATCTGGCACAGCTAGGCTACCTTCTTCAGCATTTTTTTTCATTAATTCCCTTGAAATTCTTGACCTTTTGTTCTTCCTGATGAACTTTGTTACTATTTTTATCTAGATCTCTAATATAATTTCTTTGGAGTTTTGTGTGACACTAAATAAGTAGATTAATTTAGGTAGTATTGTCATTTTTATTATATTCACTCAGCCTACCCATGAGCACTTGATATTTTTCCAATTGATTAGGTCTGACCTTATTTGTGAGGAAAGGTTTTTTTTAGTTTTGTTCATATAGTTCCTGACTTTCCCTTGGCAGATAGATTCCCAAATGTTCTATAGTATCAACAGTTATTTTGAATGGAATTTCTTTTTGTATCTTTTGCTGTTGAATTTTGTTAGTAATATATAAAAAATGCTGATGAACATATGGATTTATTTGTATCCTACAACTTTGTTAAAGTTGTGAATTGTTTCTCATAGTTTTTCAGTTGAGTGTCTAGGGTTCTCTAAGTATACCATCATATCATCTGTAAAGAGTGAAAATTTGGTTTCCTTATGACCTAATCTAATTCCTTTAATCTCTTTTTCTTCTCTTATCCCAAAAGTTAACATTTCTAATACAATATTGAATAGTAATGGTGATAGTGGGCAGCCTTGCTTCACTCCTGATCACATTGGGAATGATTTTAATAACTCTCATTTCTTTTCCCAATTTTTCTTGTATTGCTGTTACTTTATTTTTAAAATCCTTTTTTAACTCTTTAAAGAGGACTCTTAGGGCTTGAGACCAATTCATATTCCTCTCTGAGGCTTCACATGTAGGCATTTTGATTTTGTTCTCTTCTTGTGAGTTTGTGTTTTGATTTTTTTTATCACCATAGTGACTTTCTGTGGTCAGGGCTCTTTTGTTTTTCCTCATTTTAAAAAGTTGAGCTCTGCTTCTGAGCTACAGGGAGCATTGTACCAACCTTCCTGAACAAGCCAGGAGCCTGTTCACTGACTTTCTGCACTGGGACCTTTGGGGCGTGTGGCTTGCCTACTCTACTATAATGGCCTGTTCTAAAGATACCTGTTGTGCTCTGGGTTCTGGAGCTGGCAGTTTGCCTTTTGTGCTAAGACTGGAGTCCTTACAGCTGGATGGCTGTGCCACTTATTTATTGATCCAGAACTGTGGGGCCACAGTGTGCTGTGGCTAAGAGCCTCTTGTTGGTTTTCCTGGACATTGTCTGGGCAAGCCTGACCTTCCCTGTTACCCAAGTGAAACACATCTTTCCTGAAGTTCTTCTACATAATCTTGTTTCATTACATATTTTCATGGATTCTGTCACTCCAGAATTGTCTTAGAGGCTTGATTTAATGTTGTTTCTGAGAGGAAACTGAGGAGAGCTTAGGCAAGGTCCAGATTTTTCTCTATTATCTTGGTTCTGTCCCTCTCAACTTTGATATCTTGTTCAATTCTAGAGTCCATTCTTAAAGGGATAGTTTAAACATTCAGAATAGGAGACAGTAATCTCTAAGAGCTAGAATAAATATATCAGTAGGTGATACTAGACAAGTTTCATGTAATTTTAATACGATTAATAGAGTGGGATCTCAGACCAATCTTGTAGACAAAGCATTCTTGAATTTCAACAAGGAATCTCATCTGACTAAATATCTTATCCTATGTTCCTGGACAATATGATCCTTTTAGGCTAGAAAATAGTACTTAGTGTTGCCTATAGTATTTATTTGGTGTCTAGATGGTGCATTGAGTAGACTGCCAGGTCTAGAGTCAGGAAAACTCAAGTTCTTAAATTCAAATCTGGTTTCAAATATTCACTAGCTTGTGATCCGGGGCAAGTCACTTAACCCTATTTGTCTCGGTTTCCTCATCTGTAAAAATAAGCTAGAAAAGAAAATAGTTAACCACTCCAATATCATTACTAAGAAAACTCCAAATAAGACCACCAAGAACTGAACATAATTGAAAGATGACTGAATAATTTTCTTATTAATTGGACTTGGAAATTGGTTAAATAACCTGATGCCAATCTGGCAGGAAGCCTCTTTCAGATTTGCTCAGGGGACTGATTTTAGCCCTGTTCTCTTCAATATTTTTATGAATGACTTGGATGAAGGCATAGATGGGATAATTATACAATTTTAGAATGACTAGAAAATGGAAAAGATAGCTAACATATTGCTTATCAGAGTCTTTATAAAGAAATATCTCAACAGATTTCCATAACTTAATCTAATACCATAGATGTATTTTGTAGTCCTACGTTGGTCTTCAAAAATCATTTGAACAATTATAAACTCATGATTCTTGGTATGATTTGTTTACTTTCTTATATTTGAGAATCTTGTAGTTATTATTATGGATTCAATCCTCGACAAACCTGAATACTTCAATAAACAAAGAATAAAAAAAGAAAATGGCTACTTCTTTTCATTTTTGTCAATATATATATATATATATATATACTGTTTCATGAAATATTTTTAAAGATCTTTATCACTATTCCTTAACTCATTGCTATTCCCCCACTCCCATAGAAATTCTCACTTATAACAAGGAAATCAACCCATTGCCATTATCTGAAAATAGATGTCTCATGATGTATCTTTTGTCAGTCACTTCTTTACAATGAAATTGTAGCCACATTTCATCATTTGCCTTCTGAAATCATAGTTGTTCATGACTCTGCTCAGTTTTGTATTGTTTCCAAGCTGTTTTCTATTACATTATTGTAGTCATTGTGTAAGTTGTTCTCATGATTGTCTTTACTGTACATCAATTTAAATGTCTATAACTATATACTACATACTAAACTATAAAGGAAGGGCGTCAATAGGCTTCACCATATAATCAGAAGATTCAAAATCCTATAAAAGCTTAAGACTTCCTGATCTAATTTATTTATTTATTTATTTATTTTGCTGAGGCAATTGGGGTTAAGTGACTTGCCCAGGGTTGCACAGCTAGGAAGTATTAAGTGTCTGAAACCATTTTTGAACTCAGGTCCTCCTGACCTCAGGGCTGGTGCTCTACCTGATCTAATTTAAACCCTTGTAGTCATTATTTGTCCTTCATTCTTAAAGAGTACCATGACAACAGTGTCAATATACAGATCAAACAACTGGAGATGTCCGTGGATACTATGGCAGACTTGGGCCTTTTTAAACTAAGGTCTTCAATAAATCTTACTCTGACTGAGGCTGCACTTATTCAGTGATTAAAGCTAGGGAAGAATTGAGGCAAAAAATCTTACCTTTCACCTAGTCAAAAACTAATGAATCTGGGAGGGGAAGACCATCAGGGGTCTGGCCAAAGCAGATTGCTATTTACATTCAATCTGAGTCAATTGGGATCCAAACAATGACCAAATGGAGTTTGAACCAGGAGGTTTACTGGCTAGATTTCTTTCATAAGGACTAGGTCTTAATCTAAATCCTGCTTTACAGGAGAGACTCAGAGAGATGGAGAGGCTAGCATAAGGTCATTAAGTGACTTAGGGTTAAAATTGTGATAGAAATAATGCCTCCTAATCTGGGATTAAGGTCTCTTTCTATATAGCACCATATATCCTTGAAAGGTGGTAAACATGGGGCAGCTAAATGGTTCAGTGGATAGAGCACCAGCCCTGAAGTCAGGAGTTCCTGAGTTCAAATCTGGTCTCAGACACTTAACATTCCCTAGCTGTGTGACCCTGGGCAAGTCACTTAACCTCAATTGCCTCAGCAAAAAGCAAAAAAAAAGTGGTAAACATTTCTATGAGGCTTCCATGGCTTAGCACACTTGAGAATAGTGATTAGTGAATGGCTTCCTTTAGAAACTGCCCCAGAAAATGAGTGTCTTGACGTTAAAATCACCCTTGAACATGTGAGTTGAGAGGAGAGGGAGGAAGAGATGCAAGTAGTCTGAGGTTAATTGGGGAGACCATTCACTGTGAATTCACTTGAGTATAGTCCATTCATGACTGCTCTTTTTAATGCCACTTGAAGATAGTTTCTGGAAAGCAAAAATACTCTCTCACCTGATTAAACTGTCTGGAAGCTCTAATTGGGCCTCAGAAGATTCCTCCCACTTAAGTAAGGATTTTTGTAAAGTTCAGATCTTCCTGATCAAACTATGACACCTTTTCTTTCTCTCTTTCTCTTTTTTTTTCTTTTTTTTTATATAAAACTTTTTATTTACAAAACATATGAGTGATTTTTCTACATTGACCTTTGCAAAAACTTTTTTTTCCAAGCTTTTCCCCTCCTTCCCCCCACCCCCCATCCCTAGATGACAGGTAATCTAATACATGCTAAATAGGATAAATTATATGACAAATACAATACATGTATACATATCTATACAGTTATCTTACTGCACAAGAAACATCAGATCTAGAAAGAGAAGAAGAAAAAAAACAACCTAAGAAGGAAAACAAAATGCATGTAAATATTCACAGAAAGCGTTAAAATGCTGTGTTGTGGTTCACACTCAGTTCCCACAGGCCTCTCTCTGGATGTATATGACTATCTTCATCGAAGAACAACTGGTTTGAATCACATCATTGTTGAAGAGAACCTTTTTTTCTCAATTGCAACTCAAAAGCTTTCTGAGGAAATAGGAACTACAAAAATGTGTCTGGCTATGTCTTATGTTCATTACTGTCTGTGAAATTCTCAGTCATAATAAAGAGTCCTAAGGAAGAATCTTATCAAGGAATGGTTAGAAAGTGCCAACTAGGACCCTGAAGCCCAAAGACTCTAATTTCCTGATGTTGAAGAAGAAGGAATAAGTTATTGGCAAATTTGAGAGTAGAATCCAATTTTTCTGACTCCCAGGCTAGAGCTCTTTTCAGTGCATTTCCCTGGAAAGAATAAATCCTTTCCAAAGGCCCACCTGAGCCAAAAAATGGAACTTTGGTCATACACAGAGAAAGTCCGAAAAGGATCATAATGAATGCTTTTTCAATACTTCCATGTACTGATTGATTTGTCCTGTAAATAAGTCAGTTCATTGGATTAAAATCCATCTCTTGTAACCACAAAGTACAGGTCAGTCTGACCCTTCTGAATCCTTTGATATTTCACAAACCTTCTTTCTCCACATTCTTCTGTTGTCTTCATTGCTTTTGGCTGTAATGGGACCAGACCACACAGAAGAAATATTAGTAAAACTTGAGGGAGCCCTAGAACTTCAGGCCAGGAAGAGTTCTTAGAACACAGAACATCAGAGCTAAAGGGGGGTATTTGACATCATCTAGTATAGCTCCTTCATTGTAGAGATGGGGAAAATAAGGCTTAATGGACCAGGAGTGGTGTCGGATGTAATTGTTACTTTTGGAGATGCTGAAGAACCAGTACAGGTCAGCAACTGAGCAAGGCACAGTTTCTATGCCTATCAGTAGTGGTATTAGGACTATAAATAGGTTCTGAACTTCCAGCCTGGGTAAAATAGGGAGACTGATGGAAAAGAAGGAAGGAAAAAAGGGATAAAGGAGGGAAGGAAGAAGAAAGAAGGCCATTAACAAGATGACAACCATATCCATTTTAAATTTTCTGGGTTCAATGAATCACTTTCTGACAGATGAGGAGATAGTATTTCATGAACTTCTTAAAGTTAAAAAAAATTCCACAAGCAAATCTCATTTGCAAATATTCTTTATGTGTAAAGCAAGGGAGTATGTGAAATAGTCCCTACAAGGTACAAATATTATTATTCCCATTTTCTAGGTAAAGAAATTGATTTAAAGTGGCTAAAATAATTACAGACCTTTGATATAGATATGCCACAACTAGACACATATTCTACAGAAATCCTTGATAAAAATAGAAGCTCCATAAACACACCAAAATATTTGTAGCACTACTTATTGTGGTACCAAATAATTGAAAACAAAGTAGATTCTCCTTGATTGGAGACAGGATAATCTGATTTTTTTTTACATTAATGGAGTATTACTGTGTCATAAGAAATTATAAACATGGTATATGCAGAGGACCATGGAAAGATTTACATGAACTGATGCAAAGTGAAGTAAGTTGAGCCAAGAAAAAAATAGCATATGCAATGATCACAATAATGTGAATAGAGAGAACCACCACAAAACAATTGAAAATTCATAACTTCAAAGAACAAGCATGGTCTCAAAGAAGATCTCCTTCTTTCCTTACTACTCCTTGCAGAAGTGGTGATTGGGGGTAGATGTGGAACATTACATATTTTGCCCTATTTTTCAATATATTGATCAGTTTTACTTATCTTTTTTCCCCTAATTTTTCTTTTAAAAATGCTTTGTTATATGGGATGGTTCTTCAGGAAAAAATGAGAGGGAAGAATTCAGGAATGAATGTAGGTAATATAAAAACTAAAGACAGCAATGATAGTTGATCTTTAAAAGAGAAATTAAAGATCAGAGGTTTGAAGTTCCAAAGATAACAAATTTAGAGCTTGAACCACAATCCTCATCTTCTTTCTCCAAATTCGCTTCTCTTTTCAATTTAGCACTCTTTCTCTAATTCTCTCTGTCAAAACTAACTCAGGATTTATTCAGGTAAGCGCCCTAATGCACAAATCTGGTGTGGGTAGAGTTGGTTGTTTTTCAATCATTGGCAAGAAACAAGATTTAATTCTCACAATTTAATTTGGAAAGGACATGTTCCCTTTCCTGGAACATTATTCCCTGCTGACATTTCCAACCCAAGCGTCAGTACCAAGAGGTTAATTATCCAGTGGAAGGAGGTTAATAATAAAATAATGATGAAAATAATTCTTGAACTTACTTCCTAAATGAGGCATACTCTAGGGGAAATGCTGTCTCAAATTCCAAGTCTTTAATTCTGTCCCCTTTTCCAAAATTTCAGGGCAAGAAGGCAAACTATCTGATCAGCTTTCATCATGGTACCTTATAAAACATCTCTTCTCCACCTGGGGAGGTCAGTCATTTGAGTACTGTTTCACCCATTTTACAGAGTGGAAAAATGAGGCTAAGAAACATATAATGACTCCATAGCATCATAAAGTGAACTCAGTAAAGACTCTATGGAGCATGTAGTTTAACCTTCTTACTAAACACATGTAAAAACAGGCCCAGGGAGGTTATGACTTGCCCCAAATCACAGTGGTAGGAAGGCAGAGAGTTAGAGAGTTAAGATTTTTAATGCAGGTCCTTCAACTCCAAGTCCTGTGTATTTTCCACTGTACTTCTCATGACCCTTAGCACCAGTTTTATTTATGGTTCAAGTTCCCCTGAATTTCAAACTACCAAAAGAGAAGGAAATCAATAAATCTAGGTCCTAAGCTCTGAAGATTTCCTCAGGATAAAATCATGTTAAGTCCAGCTCAAATGTCATCTCCTTCATGAAGCCTTTCTTTATTCTCTGATTCAACCCACTCTGCTTACCCAGACTCAAGGTCTTGGTTTGTATTTCTCTTATATGAGTTCCAAGGATTATGGATCACACTTATTTATATTACTTATAGCCCTCCCTCTTACATATTTGTTATGTATCTACCAGGGGGAGACATAAAGTATAGATGTCTCCCCCTGGCAGTTACATAACAAATATTTGTCAAAATTAATTGGCATAATACTTTTTAAACTTTATTTTCGGGGGCCTTTTTGATTAGTGTTTTCTTTCCCAGCATTACTAATATGGAAATGTTTTGCATGAATGCACATTTGTAATCAATGTTGAATTGCTTATCTTCTCAATGAAAGGGAAAAAGAGGAAGGAAAAGATTTGGAATTAAATTTTTTAAAAAAACTAATGTTAAAATAGTTTTTACATAGGATTGGGAAAATTAAATATTTAAAAAGAAATTAATTGGCACAGAATTGAATTAGATTATATTTTTTCAGCTATCTTATTCTAGATGGTTTGGTCATAGATATCCCTCTAAGAAAATGTAATCTCTTTGAAGAAAGATAACTCTTATTTTTGTATCTGAAACCAGCAGCTAGTACAGTGCCTAGACTATAGTAGACATTTAATAAATGTTTATCAATTAATTGGCAGATACTACCCAGGAACCTCATGCCCAGGGACTCCTTTCTACGACCATATCACTTAATTTTTCAGGGTAAGTTTTTTTGTTTTTGTTTTTGTTTTTTGGGTTTTTTTTAATGATCTTTCTGCTTCAAAATATGCTTAATTATTTCCAGTAACCTATTCAACCAGCAGTACATGTTAATAGAAGTCATGGGTAATTAGATGCTTTTTCCCCCTAAGAACGCTGAGTTTCTCTGACATCCACAAGCACTCAACCTATCAAAAAATGATCTGGGCCCTTCAGGTGAATCCTAAATTGCTTTTGAAAAGGTTCACCTCGGAGCTGTGAACGGATACAGCCATTCTGGAGAACAATTTGGAGCTATGCTCAAAAAGTTATCAAACTGTGCATACCCTTTGACCCAGCAGCATTTCTATTGGGCTTATATCCCAAAGAAATCATAAAGGAAGTAAAAGGCCCCACATGTGCAAGAATGTTCGTGGCAGCCCTTTTTGTAGTGGCTAGAAACTGGAAATTGAATAGATGCCCTTCAATTGGAGAATGGCTGAATAAATTATGGTATATGAATATTATGGAATATTATTGTTCTGTAAGAAATGACCAGCAAGATGATTTCAGAGAGGCCTGGAGAGACTTACATGAACTGATGCTGAGTGAAATGAGCAGAACCAGGAGATCATTATACACGGCAACAACAGTACTATATGACGATCAATTCTGATGGACATGGCTCTCTTCAACAATGAAATGTTTCAAACCACCTCCAATTGTTCACTGAAGAAAGCCATATACACCCAGAGAGAGGGATGTGAAATGTGGACCACAACATAACATTCTCATACTCCTTGATTGATGTTTGCTTACATTGTGTTTCCTTTATCTGATATATC
>JAJPUD010008536.1:53967-77274 GCA_023553655.1 Myrmecobius fasciatus | reverse complement strand
ACAAGATTTTTCTTGCACAACAATGACAAGTTTGGAAATATGTATACATATATTCGATTTGCCAATATTTTCACATAATTAACATGTAGTGGATATCCTGCCTTCTAGGGGAGGGGTGGGGAGTTGGGGGAAAAATTTGTAACGGAAAGCTATGTAAGGGTTATTGTTGAAGAATTACCCACACATATGTTATGCAAATAAAATAAAAAAATAAAATTAAAAAAAAAAAAGAAAAGGTTCACCTCTTAGAGAGTCTATTGAAAAATCTTCAAAGGGAAGGTAAGCCCCATGGAACCTGGGGTCTTTCTGGCCTAGTTTACACAAGTAAAGTGGATTGAGGTAGGGAATTGGATCACAAGATAGATGGCCCATCCTGACCACATGAGTGCCAAATACAGCTTTTTTTGAAAAAAAAAATAATTCACTGACATGCTTTGTTTGGCAGTCTGAATTATTTATATGCAGGGCTTTGACTGTAGCAGAGTGCCAGAAAAAGTTGGAAGTAAACAGAATGGGTGACTATCAAATCATGCTTGCAGTGAATTTGGGGATCTGCTGCTTTTTTTGAAATGTTAGATATTGCCATCAAGAAACAAGTCAAACAATAATGTTAAAAGCAATTAACCTTTTATTGCCTTTGTTGTTGTTGTTATTGTTTTCACATTTTATTTTACAGAAGCTAAGGGGATTAGTTTTGGGAAGGTGGAATGGGAGGAAGAAGATAAGTCTATACAGTGACACATTCATTAGAAAGACAGCCAGATCTTTCCAAGAAGCACAATTAACTTGACTTTTAAGAAGGGGAATCTTTCTTCTTTTTTACCCCCCAGATCATGCTAAGTTCTCCATCCAATTTTTCAGCATGGAACAACTGGACTTCCCCACATAACATCAGGATATCTGTATTGAGAAGAAGAGCATGTGTTTCCTTGGAGAGGGAAGGGGTTTCCATGGGCTGCATGTGGTTTGTTTATCACCCTTGATATCTTAAGCAGGAATCACAGATCATTAAGGTTTTGTGACAAATGGAAGTTTCCAGGAAAGAGAAAAAGGGGTTCCAGAGCAGAGTGAGTGAAGGTAGTAAGCAAGATTTGGAGCAACTCAGACAACATATTGTCAGAAAAGATGGGCCTGAAATCAATTAATCAATAAGTACTTATTAAGTGCCTACTTTGTGCCAAGCAATTTCTACTAAACTCAGGATAGAAAAGCAAGCAAGAAACAGTTCCTGCTCTCAGTAAGCTAACAATCTAGCCAGAAGAGACAACTTGTACATAAAAGATTCAATATATGTAGATTCAAGGCAATTTTGAAAGTAAAATTAGTTGGGTATATAAAGAAAGGCTATGTAAAAGGTAGCACTTAATCTGAGCCTTGACAGAATGGTGGAATTCTTAGAGATACAGGTGAGAAGGAGGGTATTTTAGGCATAGAGAGTAGTCAGGGAGAAAGTACAAAGATAAGAAATGCAATATAGCATATGAAAAACAATAAGAAAGCTCATTTATCTAGACATGGTTTATATGAATAGTGGGAAACCAAAAGCTTTTTTAAAAATTATTACAATTTTTGGGGCTATTGTAATGTTTCATTGAGGAATCCTAAAATTAATTCTTCTGGGAAAAAAAACTTTCTAAGGTGGAAGATTTTTCATAAAGTAAAAATTAATCTCTGATGTATTTTCTGAATTGAATCAGAATGCCAGGGGACTTTAGAGGTTGAAGGAGTCAAGGGAGATGGGTTAGTTTCAGGTATCAGTTTTCTTTTAGTGCAATTAAACTCCTTCAAGGCAAGACCTCTCTCTCTATTTCAACTAGGGGGTTCAAAATGAATTAATTTGTTTAAGATGGGAGACATGTGTGACTAATCCAACTCTGCTCTTACCTATTGACTAGTTTCAGAAATAATTTTTAAATATTACCCCTAAAAGGCTGATTTCTGAATAAATATGTCTGCTTAAATTTAATACAATGGACACATTAAATACCTACTGTTATGTGCAGTTCTCTGACTTATGTGGGACAATAGGGATGAAAAAAAAAACAGGTTTCTTTCCTCAAAGAACTTATAGATTAAGAGATACCATGTATACAGATATCCATCCAAATATAATATGTAACATGTAAAGAAGAAGTCAAAGTGTTTTGTAAGATCTAAAGGGGAAGCTATCACTTTCAGGTTCTGTGTATAAAGAGAAAGTTTTCATCAGCTTGAAAGAGAGATCAAGACAGAAAATTCTCCCCCAGTGGGCTCTGGTCTGGAAATTCAGACTCTTTAAATGAGCATGGTTTCTTATCTTTCCTTCTCCCCCATCCCTAATTGTCTATCTAGCCCAACCCATTTAAGAAAATTGGTCCTATTTTGGAAAAGCCTCCATAGATAGAATCCCAACCATCTCTGATAAGGACCACTTCTCTAAATCCTCCCTGAGGCAAAAAACTTATAGAAGGAGAGTAGCAAATTTTCAATAGAATTGAAAGTCAGGCCAATTTGGTCTTCCTGACAGAAGCCTACTTTCAATCCAGTCTATGGGACTGCCATATAGCCTCTCAGAGTTTTAAAGGACCTTAAAAGTCAAAGGATCATAGAATCAGATTTTTTGCTGGAAGGGACAGTAGAGATCATGTACACAAGATCACCCAACTAATAAGTATCAGAGGCAAAATTCAAGGTCACTTAATCCAAATCTCCCATTTTACAGATGAGGCAACAAAGGCATCCCAGAAAGGGAGAATTTTTCACCTGGTGATATACAGTGAATTATCTACTATGTACAAAGAAAGCAGATCTAACTTGCTCAGTGAAAACACATACCCCTAATGGGAAATAGCAGCAGCATTCTTTCTGAATAAAGGATTTAACATGAAGAGATAGAACAAACGTGGACTTTTGAGATAAAAAATCTGGGTTCAAGTTCTAAATCCTTAGTTTTTTGGGTCTTAAGGCAAATAGTTTTCTCTTTCTAGACCACTGTATTCCCTGGAGAGATTCAGAAACATACCTTTAATCACATAAATAGGAAATATTGTGAAGCTGAGACTTTTGACTCTAGACTCTCTGCTGGGGCTTCAGCTGTGAACATCTCGGGAGAAAGAGCTCAGGAGCTCACATTGGTGCTGACAGAACAGGGATTAATCCAACCTAAAATACAAGGAAAGGAAAAGAGAGGTGCCAAGAAGTGGATCTGAAAACAGAGTGCATACAGCACAGAGAAAGAAAAAGGGTGCTCAGAAAGGAGAGGCTGAAAACTCCAGAGACAAATATCACAGGCTTCACAATTAAGTCAAGGGCAAGTAAATAATCCTTTACTCAATTATTCATTCATTCATCAAACATTATTGAGAGATTACTATAGACCAGGCACAGCATGATAGAAAATAAAGGAGCTAGCAAACACAGAATAGAATTAAACTATGCAAAATATCACAAAATCTTTAAAAATAGAGACCCCACCAAAAAAACAAAAACAAAATAGAGACCCAAAATCTCCCAAATAAAGCAAAACTTAACCAGGAGCATACAGTTAGAGCACAAAGTAGGCACCTAATCATAGAATCTTAATCTCCCAAACATCTCTTTTACTCATTCCTTCTACATCCCTGAGAAGTGATCATTCTGTTTCTGCTTGAGATTCTAAGAAAGGGGGAACTCACCACCAATGGAGTCAGCCTGCTCCATTGTTGGATGGCTCTCATTGTGAAAAAAAAAAAGTTTTTTTTTTCCATATAGTTAGCTAAGTTCTATTCCCCCTAAACCTCCACTTGTCTTTTGGGATCAAACAAAATATATTATCCTTTGTCTTTATGACAGTCTTTCACAAGTTTAAAGACAATCCCCTACTTAATTCTTGTCTCCTCTAGGCTATGCATCAGTAAGTCCTTTTACATATACTTTTTAATTATGCTTTTAAATTCTACATAGGAAGGAAACAAGAATTTATTAAGAGCTTACCATGTTCTGGGCATTGTAAGAAGCATTTTACAAATATCTCATTTGATCTTCAAAGTAATCCTGGGAGATAGGTATTAAGTTATTATTATCCCCATTTTACTGTTGGAGAAACATGCTTCTTTTCTGCTCTATCCACTGTGTCACCTCTAATAAGTTAGATAAACCAGATAATAACAAAGATTCCTTTCATATTCAAATTTATGATTTCATAACCCTATAAACTGATATAAAACACTTGGTCATTCAATTAAGGGTTGAGTTTTAGCCAAGAAAGATATCTACAATTATCCATTGTTTAATCAAGTTCTTTATTAGAATAGAGGTCTTAGCAGAAATACCTGGAATAGATAGATTTGAAAATCATCTTTCTAAAGACCCTCCACAAAGATTCCTTATCATGGCATAGAGGTCATCCAAGATTTCCAATGGCATATGAGAGTAGTGAAAGCTATTTGAAGGTCTGCCATTGTGAAAGTGTCAAGTATAATTTTGGTAACAGATTAGACCTTTTTGAGAATTCACCTGGCTAAAAACTGAGAGTGTCATTGGGAGGGAACTGGCCACTTGGTAATTAATTCTTTGACGGTGGAAATCCATGAAACAACCAATCTTAAAGAAAAAAGATTTGAACCTCTTAGCTATACTTGTTAGGGTCTCTATCTTCTAAGACCCTGTGGTGATGGCAAGTGGTACCAGTTCCATGTTTTTCCTTTAGTACAGGGAAAATTGTAATGTTTGGGATAGATGAGATGAATTCACATGTTTGGAATTTCAGAGTTTGGACCAAAATCATACATTGCACTTAATAAAGCAAGGGAAAAGGCACACTCAGAGGTTATGTCCCAAGTAGAGAATATACTCAGCTCCATATTCAGATCTCATATACAATGTCTTTGTTCTTTAGCATTATCTAAGACTCAGATAGGGCTGGTACAAGGATTTTGCCTAAAATCTCAACTTTGCCAATTCTAGAAATGGCTCTCCATGGCTTCTTGAAGAAAGTAAAAACTCCTAATGCAACAGGGCAAACTTATATAATAGGGCACTAACCTTAACTGTACAGATCAAACTCATGGGAATTTTAGGAATTCAGAAATTTTACTTTCCAATCAAACCGCATTGTGTCTCCACTATTTGTTCTGCCCTTTTCTTGTCTGTCTTTATTCATGTTGTTCCTCCATACTTAGATTGTAGATGTTGTCATCTTCATTTCTTTAGGTCTCTCTTATCCTCTCGGATTAAAGTCATTCTCCACAAATGGATCATGCAAAGCAATTTGATTTTTTGTTGTACCCTAGGAATGTTGGGGCTTTTCTTTCTGTTGCTGGAACTCCCTATACATTGTCTCCCCCATTTATATTGAGATCTTTAGGAGCAGGAACCATCTTCTTGTTCTTTTTGCATCCTTACTTAGAGAGAGTAACTGGTTAAATGGTATTGGGGAAGTGTTAACTAGAATTAACAAATCATATTGAGGCAGTAATCCATGGAGTTTGATACTGAAAGGATCACCGTGGATGAAGGCTTGAGCTGATAGTATTAGAATAATCACCCAACCTTTCAGCATTACCTCTTAGAACCTAATGGGGAAGATTATTCAAACTCTGGAGACTAAATCCTGCAGTATGAGTGAGAGTTGGGATAATGTCTTACAGAATCATATAGTATATGCAATACAAGCAAAATAAATGTAGTTAGACCAGAAGGGAAACAATTCAATGGGGGGAATCTTTCATATAAAGTTTTACTGATAAAGGAATGATATTCAACATGTACAAACAAGCTATACAGTTACACAAGAATAGGACCCATTCTCTAATAGATAAATGGTCAAGGGATATGAATAGGCAGGTGTCATATGAAGAAATACAAATTATTAACAACTTGTGATAAAGTGTTCCAAATCAATAACAACATGAGAAATGCAAATTAAAACAACTCTGATGTTTCGCCTCAAATACATGAGATTTGCAAAGATGATAAAAGAAGGCAATAGCAGTTGTTGGCAGGATTATGGGAAGACAGGCACATTAATACATGGTTTATCCTTGAATATGACCTTCTATAGCCCATCTCTGTATTTTTGCATAAGCTGTTCTCCATGTCTACATTGCTTTCCCTCCTCAACTCTGCTCTGTAATTACCCTGTCTTCTGTCAAGTCTCTGTTCAAATCCCATGTTCTGCAAGAGGGTTTTCTAGACATTTATTTATTTCCCCCATCCTCTACTCCAGCTTCTATTGCCTTGTTTGGGATTGTCTTTCACCTATTCTGTATATGTCTTATATGTAACTGGTTATTTATGTGTTGTCTCTTCTATCAAAATGTTAACTCCTTAAAACCAAGAATAGTTTTTTACATTTCTTTGAATCTCCAAAGCCTAGAACAATGCCTAGATGATAGTAAGCACTTTACAAATATTTTTAATTTATTGATTAAGTGGTGGAGTTATGAATTGGTTAAAAAAATTTTGAATTATATGTATAAATTTACCAATCTATATATACCCTTTGACTAAATGATACTATTATTAGTCATAAATCAAAAGGAAATCATGGATAAAGGGAAAGGACTCATGTGTAGAAAGATATTTATCTTGGATCTACAATCATGGCTGGGAGTGGCTGAACAAATCAGGATATATCATTATAATAAATATTATCTCTTAATTTGAAATGATAACCATGATGGACACAAAGAAGCATGGGAAGACCTGCATGAAATAATCCCGAAGAAATTAATGGAATCAGTGGAATAATTAATGTGATGATCATGAAACTACGTGAAGCAAAATAATTTTGAAGAATAAACTCTGATCAAAGCAGCAAGCTATTATGATGACCAAGGAGAATATCTGTGATTGACATGCTATAAGTACTTAATAAATACTTATTGTTTTATTGGCATAAAGGTGATGTGATTAAAAGGGGGGAAGGAAATGATACTATATTCTCAGACACAACCAATGTACTGAATTGATTTCCTTGACTGTATATATGTGTTACAAGGGAAAATCTTTGGAGTTGAAGGAAGGCAGTATTGAGAGCTATGCAAAAATAAAAGTGAATCACCTGTCAGAATTGGCTAAAATGACAGGAAAAGTTAATGATGAATGTTGGAGGGGATGTGGGAGGGCTGAGACACTGATGCATTGTTGGTGGAGCTGTGAACGGATACAGCCATTCTGGAGAGCAATTTGGAGCTATGCTCAAAAAGTTATCAAACTGTGCATACCCTTTGACCCAGCAGCATTTCTATTGGGTTTATATCCCAAAGAAATCATAAAGGAAGGAAAGGGCCCCACATGTGCAAGAATTTTTGTGGCAGCCCTTTTTGTAGTGGCTAGAAACTGGAAATTGAATAGATGCCCTTCAATTGGAGAATGGCTGAATAAATTATGGTATATGAATATTATGGAATATTATTGTTCTGTAAGAAATGACCAGCAGGACGATTTCAGAGAGGCCTGGAGAGACTTGCATGAACTGATGCTGAGTGAAATGAGCAGAATCAGGAGATCATTATACACGGCAACAACAATACTATATGACGATCAATTCTGATGGACATGGCTCTCTTCAACAATGAAATGTTTCAAACCACCTCCAATTGTTCACTGAAGAAAGCCATATACACCCAGAGAGAGGGATGTGAAATGTGGACCACAACATAACACTCTCATACTCCTTGATTGATGTTTGCTTACATTGTGTTTCCTTTATCTGATATATCTTTTGTGTAGATAAGATTTTTCTTGCACAACAATAAGTTTGGAAATATGTATACATATATTCGATTTGCCAATATTTTAACATAATTAACATGTAGTGGATATCCTGCCATCTAGGGGAGGGGTGGGGAGTTGGGGGGAAAAATTTGTAACAGAAAGCTATGTAAGGGTTATTGTTGAAGAATTACCCACACATATGTTATGCAAATAAAATAAAATTAAAAAAAATAAAAGTGAATCAATACAACATTTTAACAGATAAAAGAACATAAAAAGAAGTGCAAAGACAAGCAAATGCTAACATTTGTTGCTATCTTTCCTGAAACAAAATTTCAGTTTTTTATGCATTCTTGTTTTTCTCAGCCTATTGAAATGTTTTTGGATGATTCTTAAATTCACAATAAAAAAAAGATTTTTTAAAAAAAAGTTCTTTTTATACTATTCCAAACATCATATGAAAATGAACTGTTAAAAAATAAATTTGCAAAATTGAGGAGAATAATCTGTGGTCTTTTCTACTTCTCAAGAATTTGGGATCATTTGGAAGCCAGTATTCTGTGAGTTTCCCGATACAGTCACTCTATGTACTGGCTGTAAATGTGTCTGCTTTCTGGCCAAACATGACAAATATGTCTGAGGTACCATTAAAATGCAAAAGTTTTATCAAATTGCTATGGTGACAATAAAATCAGGAATCAGAGAGAATATTTTTTAAATCAGGAAACCTTATTCTCTTCCTATATGTCACCCTGTCATAATTGAGTGATCAATGGAGATTGAAAGTGCCCAATGTTCCATCCTCCTTCATGCAATGTTTTCAATCTTCCCTTATTCCCATTTTCCTAGATATATGATGCAAGATACAACATTTTACCTTGCTTTGTATATGCTTTCTATTTACTGACTTGTGAGCCAGTTGCACACTCACCTTAGCAGAATATAAGCTTCTTGAGGATGAGGATGATTTCATTTTTGCTCTCTGAATTTTCACTACCTATAACAATTTCTTATATGTAGTAAGTGAGGGGGGGGATGTTTGCTGGACTAGATTGAATTTGAGGATTATAGGATTTCGGGCTCATTAGAACCTTCAAGATCAGCTAAATCAAATCCCTCCTTTTATAAGCTGGGGAAACTAAGACTAAGATTCAATTATTTTCTCTAGGACATAGAAATTCAAGACTCAATTTTGTTTCTCAGTCTCTAAATCTATGTCAGCTATCGTTGTGATAATACTATAATTCTTTGATGACTTCTTTTACTATTATTATTTTTTAAATTTACTAATTTATTACTTCTTGTAGTCTACTTAAACTTTCTCCATGGTCCTCTCCATTTCCCTCAGTGTGATACTCAGCCTCCTAAAGATGGGCTTCTCTGTCTTCAGTCAAGCTCATCCTTAAAAAGTAGTCTCTAGGGATATCTAGGGCTAGTAGTCCCCATCATTTGGGGAATGGCTGAACAAGTTGTGATATATGAATGAAATGGAATACTATTGTTCTATAAGAAATGGTGAGAAGGCATATTTATGAAAAACCTAAAAAGGTTTACATGAACTGACACTGAATGAAGAACAGAACCAGAAGAACATTGTACATATTAACAGCAAGATTGTGTGATGATCAACTACAGTAGATGTAGCTCTTCTTAGTGATGCAATAACCTAAGACAATTTCAAAAGACTCCTGATGGAAAATGCTATCCATATCCAAAGAAAGAACTATGGACTCTGAATACAAATCAAAGCATGCCATTTTCACTTTTTTTTTCTTTCTCATTATTTTTCCTTTTTGTTCTGAGTCCTTGATTGATTGCTGTCTTGGTGAGGGGTGAGAGAAAAGAAGAGCAAAGAGAAAAAATTAGAAGCTTTAAATCTTACAAAGATGAATGTTGAAAACTATCTTTACATGTAATTGGAAAAATAATATTAAGTGTTTTTTTAAAAAAAAAAGAAAGTAATCTCTGTCTGATAGCTTTTCATGATATGCTTTCATGATTGAGCTTGTGAATATAAATCATTCCCCAATTAATATATGGTCAAAGGGTATAAATAAGCAGTTTTCCTATGAAGAAATCAAAGTATTTATAGTCAAATGAAAAAATTATCTAAATCATTATTGATTAGAGAAATGCAAATTAAACATCCTTGAGATATCATTTTATACCTAACAGATTGACTAAAATGATAGAAAAAGAGAATGGCAAATGGAGGGGATGTGGAAAAAATTCACTGTTGATGAGACTTAACTGATTTAACCACTTTGGAATTATGTCCAAAGAATTATTAAATTGTCTATAACCTTTCATTCAGCAATACCATTACTATGTTATTTCTTGGATGTAACCTTTGAGAACCCAGGTCCCTCTGCATCATCTAGAGGTTTCACCATAGCACTCTGAGGAGATGGAGAGAAGTATAGTATATATAATATCCCTTCTCTAGAAAAGTAGAAAATAAAGCTTAAAGTAAAAGAAAGAGAATCACCTAGAAGAGGACTCAAACTCAGGCTTCTGACTATAAAGTCAGTCAATAGGCATTTATTAAGAGTTAACCAAGTCCCAGGCACTATGCTCTGTGCTGGAGGAACAAAGAAAGGCAAAAGCACAATCCTTGTCCTTGAGAATCTCACATTCAATGATTTTCCTTCAGTACCTCATTGTTTATAATATATAAAATGATTATGATTTAACATATTTTCTTTTGGTCTAAATTTCTCTTCTCCACACTTAGGAGAGTACATATAACTGTCTAGAACAAGAAAGAGTGAAACATTACTACTTGATATATATAGTCTTGGATAACTGCTTTAACTATAATGCACCTTAGTTTCCTCATTTGTAAAATGAGCAAAGCAGCATTTTTAAAAAGACATTGAATACCTCTAGAAGAGAGGTGATCAATATGGTGACAACCCTAAGTAGATTGAACTAACTAGAGAAGCTTAATCTAGAGATTTAAAGGGGGAAGGTGGTTAATATAGTTGAATTTGGAGAGCCTTCTTATAAAAGAGAGATGCTATGTAGCCCTGCGGGCAGAGATAGGAACTGTGGGTGGGAAGATGCAGAGAGAAAAAATTTTGAATTTGATATAATAAAAATCACTCTAACCATCAGGACTGTCTGAAAGTAAATGTGCTGCCTGCTTCTGAAGGAACTAGGCTGCTCCTCAGGGTCTTGAAGCACAGTCTGAGTGATCACTTTTTAAGGATATTGGGGAAGGGATCCTTGTTCAGGTATGGGTTAAACTAGATGGCTTATAAGAGATTCTGTGATTCAAGGGTTAGATAATTACTAAATTTTCTCCCAGTTATAAATCATAAGATTATCTTCATCTCACTATCCTAAAAAAATACCTGGATAAAAGTTCAACCTTGGATTCAAGAGGATATGAGTTCAATTCTGACACTAAATAATTATATGACTCTGGGCAACTTATTTAACTGCTCTGGAGAGTTGTGTTTATAAATGTTAAAAACCAGTTCTGTTGAAAGTCGGGGGAAGGCACCTTAGGATACACTTTTAAATTAATCTGGATTATTAATATTTTCCTCATCACCTTCTTAAATCCAAACAATCAACAAAATAATAAAGCAAGCCCTGATTTGCAGTTTGCTGATTTACAAGGTATAAATGTTGACAGTAATAATTTAATATTTAGCTTTTTCTATTTACCACTGTTCCAAGCACTACTCTAAAACTCTAAGCATATGAGTTTCAGATATGTATCAGTAGGGAGAAGTTTCTACCCTGGTAATTCTATATAATGTTGAAACCACAGGCTCCCTATTGCAAATAGGATTAAAAACTATCTCCCCAATCTGACATGTAAATTCAAATTTTTAGGATGAAGTGGAAAAGTTTCCAATAGAGAAAATAAATAAACATGCAGAGGATATAATGGAAAAAATATGCAACCATAAGGTGCCCAAGATGATGGAGGAAGCAATACAGCTGAGCTTTCCCAAAATTCCCATCCAAACAACTTTAAAATAACTTCTCAAATTAAATTTTGAATTGGCAAAGCCACCAAAGGTCAGAATGAAACATTTTTCAGTCTAAGAAAATTTGAGAGGTCTAAAAGAGAAATATGCAATACCAGGGAGGGAGCCTGGCCCAGAGCATGGCAAGAGCATCAGAAGTGGACCTTGGAAAGCAGCAATAACAGCTTTGGGAGCTCTCAGACCAGAAAGCATAAGAGCTAAGAAAGAAAATTGACAACAAAGGGAATACAGAGAATCTTTTCCTGGTACTAGGTACAGCTAGCACTGATTGGCAAATCTATAGCTCATAAGCAGTTCTGTATCCCATTACAGGGCAGAAAGAAGTACTTCTAGTTGGTCACAAAGGAACTAAAATGAGTAAAAAACTGTCTCATATAAAAAGAGGCTTGCAAGGAAAAACTTTTATATTGGAGGGGGAAAGAAGAGGGTGGTGGCGGCAATGTTTGAACCTCACTTTCTTTGGAATTGGTTCAAAGAGGAAAGAATATATATATATACTTAGTTGGGTATAAAAATCTGTTTTACCTAACAAAAAAGTAAGAAGGGAAGGGGACAAAAGAGGGTTGCCAATGGAAGGGAGAGCATGTTGGGGGAAGTAAAATTTAGGAGCAAAACATTTTTTAAGAATGTGCAGGTAAAAGGAGAGAGGGAGAATAGGATAAATAGGGGGAAATAGGATGGAGGGAAGTACATAGTATTCATAACTGTGGAAAAATTTATAGCAAGTTTCCTTGATAAAGACTTTATTTCTCAGATATATAAAACACTGAATCAATTTTTTTTAGAAATAAGAGCTGTTCCTCAATTGACAAATGATCAAAGGATATGAATAGGCATTTTCAGATGCTGTGATGAAAATTATCTATAGATGTATAAAAATTCTCTAAATCATTATTGATTAGAAAAATGCAAATTAGGACAACTCTAAGTTACCACCTAAGGTAGACCTAATAGAAATGACAATACTGGAGGGGATGGGTAAAAATAGGTACATTAATAAACTGTTGGTAGAGTTGTGAACAATTTGGAACTATGCCCAAAGGACTTTAAAACTGTATATCCCTTTTGACTCAGCAATACCACTACTAGTTCTGTACTCCAAAGAGATAAAACAAAAGAATACAGAGCTAATGTATTTATGGTAGTTCTTTTTATGCTATCAAAAAACTGGAATTTGAAGAGATGCTTATCAGTTGGAGAATGGCTGAATGAGTTGTGGCATAATTGTGACAGAGTACTATTAGCTATCAGAAATGACAAAGGGGTTGACTTCAGGAAAAAGTAATGGCAAAATATATATGAACTGAGCTGACCAGGCTATTGTGCCCAGTAACATCAATGTTGTAATGATGATCAACTGTGAAAGACTGATCAATACAGAAATGCAAGACAACTCTAAATGACTCATAAAGAAAAAAATGCTACTTCCAAAGAGAGAATTGATGAACTCCAACAAATTGAAGTATAATTTTATAACTTTTTTGTGACATGACTAACATGAAAATAAATTTTGCTTAATTTCATATTATCATTAATTGGTATCATTTTATTTTGCTTTACCGGTGGGTAAAAGGGGGAGAGAGAGAACTTGGAACCCAAACTTAAAAAGAAACTTAAAAATGAAAAATAAATAAATAATAAATTTAATTAAAACAAACAAACAAACAAACAACTAGATCCACCTCCCAGACCCCTAAAGAGCTCAGTGGCAATTCCTAGGCCATTTTAACTAGGTCCAGGCCATGTGTTTTAAACCTCCTGGAAGGGCTACTAATGTGTTTGAGCACACAGAGGAAATCATCCTTTCAAAGCAACATTTTATTTTTCAGGCCATACTTTTAGGAATGTGAGAACATATTAGAGTTATTTTTTACCACCACAAAGGCCTGCCAATGCAAAGCCATAATTGGTCTCAAGTCCTCCGTGTGCTGAACAACCCAGTGCTGCTTCAGGCTACTGGAATGCAGCAATTAGGGGTGGAGGAGGGGAGTCAGTGACTATGGAATGAGTCAGGCCCCAAGAGGTGATCTATTAAATGGGCTGGACAAAGCTGGACTTTGTATAAATGCTCCAATATCTATAACTGAAGGCAACATGAGTGCCTTGGTGGGGAGAAGCCCAGCAGAACTATACATGGGTATTGTCAGGAGATGTTATATTCTAATGGGTAATTTTTTGCTCTGAGTCACTAGGGAAGTTGCTTTGTATGTATGTCTTGCCCATAGTAAAGATGGAAGGATTATTTGCTGAATTAAATTTTCTATTTCTATGAACATTATTTTCATCACTATTTGGAGTTGTTCTATATCTTAGACCAAATTGGGCTCACCCTTTGTTCTTCAAACAGCAGCCCAAATCATTAAAATAGATACAAAGACTAAATCATCCTGATTCAGAGTGATCGTGTTGCTCTTACAGGACAAGGCAAAGCAGACTTCTGTGGTGATGCTCAGGACAGACCAACCCAGACCCAAAGACTTGTATTCAAACCAGTTGGATCCTGGGAACCATGAGTTGAATGACAATTGAAGTCTCTAAATTTGATTCTCTAAAACATTACTTGGTCAAAGATAAATGAGAATCATTGGACTAAACAAAATCAAATGTGGCCAGTGCACTTTAGACCTTGACACACAGTCTAAATGCTAGCTATTGTTGATATGGAACACTATTGTGTGATCTACAAGTTTAACAAGCTATCCTTCGAGACAATGGCATCTTAATCAACTTCTTCCTCATATGTCCCATCTAATTATTCTCTCTCTCTCTTTTCACCCACCCTATCTTTCACTTGGGACACAGACTAAAACTGAGGTGGAGGTGGAGAGAGGGATCTAGTTTTCTTCTGCTTTAAAATGAGTTATAATAACAAGTAGAACTATATTTTTGTACTATTGTCCTCCACCAATGCCCTGGCCTTTGCACAAATACAACCTGGGTTTTCTTAACTGAGACTAGAAAAACACACCCTCTGAAAAGTCAATTTGCTGTTTTAAGAATAGGTCTTCTCATTTCATTTGGACTGGTAGTGCAAGGACAACTCATTTGCTGGTCCCACTGATGATCAGCACTGGGAACTTTTGACCTACTTACTTCCTTCTTAGGCAAACTGACAACCACTTTCCTGAGAAGCAAGGGGAATAGGGGCTCATCATAGGGACATTGAAATTAATACCAATACCCTATAGTCATAGCTCAATGAAGCTTAGAGCTCCCTCATTAAAGAGATCACTTGACATCTCAACATCACTCTGATTTACTGAGGTTTTAACACTCAATACTTTCTCAACTCATCCCCATTTGCCTCTCTCCTCAGATTGGAGGGCTAGAAGATGGGGCACAAAACTCCTCCCAAAATTTTCCTTTATTAAGTGATTATAACATTCCTGGCAACAGCATTTTCCATCAACAGCTCTGATTGGCTTCCAATCCTTGAAATATTACAACTCCATGGCAGGTGCCTTTTATTGCCCCCCTTCCCTTTTATCTCTTTCATCTTCCTTTTGTATTTTTTCTTCACACATTTGAGTATAAGATCCTTGAAAACAGGGACTGTCTCTTTTTTCTAAGCATTAGTATTTTTTAGCATTAGCACAGTAGCTAGCATATAGTATGCAATTAAATTGAATGAATTGAAGAAATCCACTAGCCTCAGTCTCTGTAGTAACTGAGATTATAGTGCACCATTTTACCAGGCTTGGCAAGTCATGACAAATTGAAAAGGATTTCAATATAGGTCTGAGGACTGATAACAAGCCTAAATAAGGCCATCACCAGAAAACTGATTATTGAATGATGAATTTGGGAGAGAGGATGAAGCATTTCATGAAGACAATTTACCAATGCATGGAGATATTTTCATCTGCTTCCATAGAAAGATCAATAGAAAAGTATGGAAGTATGGAAACATGTTTAAAATATGGAAGCATTCCTGTTTGGACATATGGTTTATTACTATGAACTTCTCTGATTTAACAATGCTCCCTAAAGCAAAATCTTGGACTTGAACTATGGGGCATAAAAAGCACATGTGTAGAGTCTGTTGAATGGTGTAAGTTAACCTAGCCATAGATGGATGAGTTTAATTCCAAGACGTTTGATTATAATTGTATTTCAACAAAACTGTGAACAAAATAAAGAGAGAAAAAGGTAATTTGGGGCATTCAGTACAGCTAGGACTTTGGAACTATATGTACTTACAGTGATTAAAAACAGCTATAGTAAATGACCTTAGGCATAGACAAGAACATTTTCCTATACTATAATTTGCAGAACCACAGGGCATCCCAGAGGAGTTTTTAGTTCAAAGAAATGAGTTCTCTCTTCCCTCAAACCAAAACACACAACTCTGTTCCATTAATTAGAGAAAAATCTAGACTTTTTTTTTGAAAAGTGGTAAATATAAAAGAATCTGGGTCCTAGTCTGGGAGTTCTATCCCTCACTCTCTGAATAATCTTGGGTTTAACTTTTTTGAGCCTCAGTTTCTTTATCTGTAAAATGAAGGGGTTGGATAGGATGAGCTTTAAGATCCCTTCCCATAAAAAGTTCTCATTTTCTGAATATTATCCCCATTTTACAGATGAACAACAAGGCAAGTAATATGATTTACCCAATGTTATCAAGCTACTAAGAGATAAAACCTTAGTCTTCTAAACTTTTTCATCAGACTATATTGACTCAGAATCCCCATTTTCTAAATCTCCTAAACATTAAAACAAGTTCTCCTATTTGCATGTCATTGCTTCAGGAGCAAAGTTTATCATCAGAATTCAGGCCGTAACCACCTACTTCTCATTTTGTTCTCTTTCAATATTTAAGGAGGGCTAAAAGTTGCTTATACATGCACACATATGTATGCATGAATACACACATGCATATACATATATACATGGACATATGTGTACATATTTATATATTTCTACATATCCACATATATACTCAAAAGTCAAAAACATACTAAAATCTTAGGATACTTCCTAATAGGCAAACAACATACAAAACAATTGATGCTGAAATAAGTAAATGGAGTCAAGAGGTTGAGAATTAAAAAGGACCTTAGAGAAAATTTGGTGCAACAACTTCATTTAATATGGCAGCTAGGTGACTTAAATAATAGAATGCTGGGCATAGAGTTCTGAGTTTAAATCCAGCCTCAGACACTTATTAGTTGTATGACCATAGATAAGTCCCTTGACCCCTGTCCTGTCTGTAAAAGAGGGATATTAATTACACCTACCTTCTAGAGTTGTTATGGGGATAAAATGATATAATATTTGTAAAGTGCTTTGCAAACCTTAAGCACTATTATTGATGAAGATTAAGAATGATGATGATGATGATGATGATGATTTAGCAGTGGGGTAAAAAACCACTCCACTTCATCTTCACTGTGATAACTTACTTAGGAAAAATACTTCTTTCAAGAAACCAGATGATTCTAATTTGTTCAACTCTGTGATTAGTTATTGAAAAGATGTCAAATCCCTCTCATCTAAATCCCAAGAAAACCCGAATGAAGAATATGTCTTTGATCTCCTCAGACAAGTTCTCCAACTTTCTACAACAGTACCCTCATTTTCCATCAGCCTCTTTGTGGTCTCCTCTTCTCTTAGGTCCACTTTAATAATTGCCAAGTGGCCTGAATTTCCCTTGTAGGTGGTTTTCTCACTTCAGCAAAGTGGCCATTTTCTACATCTCTGGTTTATTTGCCAGGAAGACCCTTGGACAAAATCCCTAGGCTTCCTGAAAGCATAAGTTCTTGAAGGTGGCATAGATAGAATTGTTTCTGGCAGCCTCAACCACTGGCAGGGACTGATCTGCTGTAAGGATGGAGTGTAATAAAGCAAATCCTTTTTGATATTCTGGCTTATGATTGCTCCATTGACCTGTGTGTGATAGGCAGCTGTGAATAAAACTGAACACCTAAATATTTTGAATTCTTCTACAGAATATGGTGATTAATTATGGAGACCCAAGCAATGTAGCCAATACAAGTTTAATGATTTTTTAAAAAAATATTATATAGTATGAGATAAAATAGCATCTAGAGGTGGGAGACTTGGAAGCATCATTCTGGATAAATAAGCATTGTCGTGAGAATAGTGGAGGAAGTAAATTTGTTAGAAATTGAAGGCCAGCCTGACATCACATTCACAGAGGCATTTTCAGGGACTATCAGAGCCCACATGGCTTCATCAGAGTCTCTGTGCTGATCCTGGTCTTGACCTCAAACGTAAAAGTCAGACATAGAATTTTAGGTTCTAATCTGCCCAGGAGGTCGAGTTATATTAAGAATGAATGAGTGAATGAAGAGTTCATTCGTTAAAAAATCTTTAATCTCCCAGCCAGGTAACTATTCAGTTAAAGGTGGCTCCTACAGATTTTCCTTTCATAAAGACCAATTGGACCTGATCTTTAAAGAATGTACAAAGCTATTCTCCAATCGATAAATGGTCAAAGGATATGAACAGACAATTTTTAGATGATGAAATTAAAACTATTTCTAGTCATATGAAAAGGTGCTCCAAATCACTATTGATGAGAGAAATGCAAATTAAGACCACTCTGAGGTACCACTACACACCTGTTAGATTGGCTAAAATGACAGGAAATGATAATGATGAATGTTGGCTGAGATGTGGAAAAACTGGGACACTGATACATTATTGGTGGAATTGTGAATGGATCCATCCATTCTGGAGAGCAATTTGGAACTATGCTCAAAACGTTATCAAACTGTGCATACCCTTTGACCCAGTAGTGTTTCTATTGGGCTTATATCCCAAAGAAATCTTAAAGAAAGGAAAGGGCCCCACATGTGCAAAAATGTTTGTAGCAGCTCTTTTTGTAGTAGCTAGAAACTGGAAACTGAATGGATGCCCATCAATTGGAAAATGGCTGAACAAATTATGGTACATGAATGTTATGGAATATTATTGTTCTATAAGAAACAACCAGCAGGATGATTCCAGAGAGGCCTGGAGATACTTGCATGAACTGATGCTGAGCAAAATGAGCAGAACTAGGAGATCATTATACACAGCAACAACATTATATGATGATCAATTCTGATGGACGTGACTCTCTTCAACAAATGAAATGTTTCAAACCAGTTCCAATTGTTCAGTGAAGAAAGCCATATACATCCAGAGAGAGAGATATATGAAATGCGGATCACAACATAAAATTTTCATGCTCTCTATTGATGTTTGCTTGCATTGTGTTTCCTTTCTCTGATTTTTTTTCTTGTAGATACAATTTTTCTTGCACAACAAGTGTGGAAATATGTATACATATATTCGATTTGTCATGTATTTTAACATAATTAACATGTAGTGGATATCCTGCCATCTAGGGGAGGGGTGGGGAATAGGGGGGAAAAATTTGTAACAGAAAGTTTTGTAAGGGTCACTGTTGAAGAATTACCCATACATATGTTTTGCAAATAAAAAGCTTTAATAAAAAAATAAAATTGAAAGCAATACTTAAAGAGGTTCAGCTAGGTTGCACAGGGAGACTGTATGATGAAAAGAAAGCTGGAATCAGGAAGAAGAGCTCAAATTCTGCCTCAGTCTTGCTGTGTTATCTTTAGCAAGTCAATTAGCCTATCCGTGCCTCAGTTTCCTTATCTATAAAATGAGAAAAATGTAGTCAGTAGCCTAGCTCTAAATTAATGACCTTGTGGAATTGTTATAATATCTTCTTCAGTATCCTTCTGGAGGATAGTGTGTATTCATCATGGCAGGAATAAGCTAACTCTGCTTGGATGTTGCCTTAACAGCAATACTTTGTATCTGCCCTAAAGTCTGGATATGCTTGAAAGAAAATAAAAACTTAGATAAGTGTACTGGAGGCCATCTATGAGCACACCTGGGTGGACTTCTGTTTAGATCTCTTCTGGCGATGCACATGTGCTCTGGTCCTCTGCACACCAATGACTACCTGGTTGGTCCCTTGGCTCCTATGAAAGTGAACTTGGATCACAGACGGGGGAAACTGAGCCAGGAAGAGCTGCCCATTCTGTGGGTGATAAGGAGGGAGGAAAAATGATTTCCAGTACCTTTTAATAAGATCTTTTTGTTGGGATACAATCAACACCAGCTCTCTCGAATTTCCAAGAGTAAAGATGAATTATCTTCCTTACTTCTCCCCAGTCCAGTTGCAAAGGTGATTGCCTACACATGAAAACAAGAATATGTGTCTACCTAAGGGAGTATGATACTAGGCAGACCTCAAATCTCATTGTGCTTGACTTCTTTGGATACTTTGATGTGATCCCAAGAGAAGAGAGAAAAGAACATTTATTAAACACCAGGCACTTTGCTGAGATCTTTGAAAATAGAACCTCATGTAATTTTTGCCACTAGGCCAAGACCCATTTGGTTATTTTTTGGATCCTGATTGACTCAGATTAGATGTAAATAGCAGTCATTTCTGCTTTGGCCAGAGGGTCTTCCCTTCTCAATTTTTTTTTGATTTTTTTAAACCAGGTGAAAGGAGATCCTTTGCCTCAATTGCTACCTAGCCTTAATCATTGAAATTGTGCAACCTGAGTCAAACCAAGACCTGTTGAAGACCTTAGCTTAAAAAGGGCGCGTTGCATCCAGGGCCATTTCCACTCATCCTGATCTATGTCTGGCTCTGAAGGGGAAAGTGAGGCAGGTGACCTTGCACAGCCTTCCCTCACTTAAGTAATTAATTGCATGTCATGGCATCACCTCCCTGATGCCATGGTACTCTTTTGAAGGAAAGACAAACAACAACTCTATGAGGTAGATATTATTATTATTATTACCTCCATTTTACAGATAAGGCAGACAGAGGTAAAGTGACTTGTCCAAAATCATGTGGCTAGTACATATCTGATGCTGGATTTTAATTCAGGTCTTCTTGATTTCAGGTCCAGGGCTCTCCCCATTACACCATCTGCCTCGAATACCTATATAGAAGGCAACATTTCCTCACTCAAGTCACCCATCTTTTTTTTAATTTAATTTAATTTTTTATTAAAGCTTTTTATTTGAATAACATATGTATTGGTAGTTGCTCAGCATTAATCTTTACAAAGCTTTCCGTTACAAATTTTACCCCCAGTCCCCTCCTCTCCTCTAGATGGCAGGAAATCCACTACATGTTAATAATGTTGAAATACTTGGCAAGTTGTGCAAGAAAAATCCTATCTACAAGAATAAAAATCAGAGAAAGGAAACACAATGCAAGCAAACATCAATAGAGATCATGAAAATGTTATGTTGTGGTCCACATTTCATATCGCTCTCTCTGGGTGTATATGGCTTTCTTCACTGAACAATTGGAACTGGTTTGAGACACTTCATTGTTGCAGAAAGCCATGTCCATCAGAACTGATCATCATGTAATATTGTTGTTACTGTGTATAATGATCTCCTGGTTCTGCTCATTTCACTCAGCATCAGTTCATGGAAGTCTCTCCAGGCCTCTCTGAAATTGTCCTGCTGGTCGTTTCTCACAGAACAATAATATTCCATAACATTCATATACCATAATTTATTGAGGCACTCTCCAATTGATGGGCATCCATTCACTTTCCAGTTTCTAGACACTACAAAAAGGGCTGCCACAAGCATTCTTGCACATGTGGGTCCCTTTCCCTCCTCTAAGATCTCTTTGGGATATAAGCCCAATAGAAACACTGCTAGGTCAAAGGGTATGCACAGTTTGATCACTTTTTGAGCATAGCTCCAAATTACTCTCCAGAATGATTGGATCAGTTCACAGTTCCACCAACAATGTATTAGTTTTCCCACATCCCAGCCAACATTCATCATTATCTTTTCCTGTCATTTTAGCCAATCTGACAGGTGTGTAGTGGTACCTCAGAGTGGTCTTAATTTGCATTTCTCTGATCAATAATGATTTGGAGCAATTTTTCATATGACTAGAAATGGTTTTAATTTCATCATCTGAAAATTGTCTGTTCATATCCCTTGACCATTTATCTATTGAAGAGTGCCTTGAATTCTTATAAATATGAGACAATTCTCTATATATTTTAGAAATGAGGTCTATATCAGAACCATTAAATGTAAAGATGATTTCCCTATTTGATGCTTCCCTCCTAATCTTGTCTACATTAGTTTGTACAAAAACTTTTTAACTTAATATAATCAAAATTATCTATCTGGTGTTCAATTAAGAGTTCCAGATCTTCTTTGGACATAAATTTATTCCATCTCCACAGGTCTGAGAGGTAAACTATACTATGTTCCTCTAATTTGCTTACAATATCACTCTTTATATCTAGATCATGAACCGATTTAGATCTTATCTTGGTACGTGGTGTTAGGTATGGGTCAAACCCTAATTTCTTCCACACTAATTTCCAATTTTCTGAGCAGGTTTTGCCGAATACCCAAACTAATCTACCTATTTAGTGCCATACCAATCAAACTCCCAAGAACTTATTTATATCCCAAGATATAAATATATAAATATCCCAAGATATAAAGATATAAATATATATTTGTAAACATATATTTATATCCCAAGATTTAAAAAAAATAGTAGCAAAGTTCATTTGGAAGAACAAAAGTTCAAGAATTTAAAGGGAAATAATGAAAAAAAGGCAGATGAAGGTGGCCTTGCTGTACCAGATGTAAAACTATATTATAAAGCAGCGGTCATCAAAACCATTTGGTACTGGTTGAGAAATAGAGCAGTCGATCAGTGGCATAGGATAGGATATCAGGACAATCTAGGCAATAAATTTAGCAATTTAGTGTTTGATAAAATCAAAGACCCCAGCTTTTGGCATAAGTACTCACTATTCGACAAAAACTGCTGGGAAAATTGGAAACTAGTGTGGAAGAAATTAGGGCTTGACCCACACCTAATACCACATACCAAGAAAAGATCTAAATGGGTTCATGATCTAGATATAAAGAGTGATGTAAGCAAATTAGAGGAACATAGTATAGTTTACCTCTCAGATCCATGGAGATGGAATAAATTTATGTCCAAAGAGGATCTGGAACTCTTAATTGAACACCAGATAGATAATTTTGATTATATTAAGTTAAAAAGTTTATGTACAAACAGAACTAATGTAGACAAGATTAGGAGGGAAGCATCAAATAGGGAAATCATCTTTACATTTAATGGTTCTGATATAGGCCTCATTTCTAAAATATATAGAGAATTGTCTCATATGTATAAGAATTCAAGCCACCCTTCAATAGATAAATGGTCAAGGGATATGAACAGACAATTTTCAGATGATGAAATTAAAACCATTTCTAGTCATATGAAAAGTTGCTCCAAATCACTATTGATCAGAGAAATGCAAATTAAGACCACTCTGAGATACCACTACACATCTGTCAGATTGGCTAAAATGACAGGAAAAGATAATGTTGAATGTTGGCGGGGATGTGGGAAAACTAATACATTGTTGGTGGAAATGTGAACGGATCCAACCATTCTGGAGAGTAATTTGGAGCTATGCTCAAAAAGTGATCAAACTGTGCATACCCTTTGACCCAGCAGTGTTTCTATTGGGCTTATATCCCAAAGGGATCTTAGAGGAGGGAAAGGGACCCACATAAGCAAGAATGCTTGTGGCAGCCCTTTTTGTAGTGTCTAGAAACT
>JAJPUD010008536.1:30342-43967 GCA_023553655.1 Myrmecobius fasciatus | reverse complement strand
GTGAGGCTATTCAGGAATGAGGGAAGGGATTAGAGCTTGGATAGGGATGACATAGATAGATGGGTTTATATCCTTAAAAGAATCCTCTGCCTTAAGGCTATCATTAATAATCCTTCTTTCTTCATTTTTCCCTCCTCCCCTCTCCCATTCCCTTTCTTAAATACAGGAAACAATAAACTCTGGAGTGACCTCAAATTTTTTTTTTTAATCCAACCTCCTCTTTTGACAGATGGAAAAATCCAGATTCTGATTGGAGAATTTTGTTAGCAATGCATGTATAAGAGAATCAAACATTTAGAGTGGACCTATTGAATAAGCTAAAAGCTGATTGTGGATTCAAGACCCATCCAGGTCACACTATAATTAAACTCAAAGGAGAATTGATTGCTGAATTGGAATTGTTGAGAACTGGAAATGATAGGGGGCAAAAGCATTCCCTTCATCTTAAAATATTTTAGAAAAGAGAGAACCCAGGCAGAGGCTTACATACTTAATAAATTTATGGAGAATGGCTTTTGAAGAGTTCAGACAGGATCAGTAAAATCCCATGGATTAAAATTTAACCAAGTCAATCAACCTACGAAAGGCAGAGGCAGAAAAAAGGAATATTACTTGAATTGGGGACAGAAAAATATATGTCTAGTAGAAAATGTAAACTACAGATAAGTAAGTAGATAACAAGAAAGGACCTAACAGCCCTTGATGACTTCAAGTCATCAAGCCTAGATGACTTGACAATGTCAAGTGACTTGGCCAAAGTTGCATATTGAATGAATGGCAAAGCTAGAAATAGGACTCAGATTGTCAATCTTCTAGATCATCCTTATGAGTGACCTTGCTATAGTAGTGTGCTGATAACAATCAGATCTCCCTGACCTCCTCCAAAAATGTCCATACAATATTCTCTTAAATTTAATCTTGTATTATTAACATTTTATCCATCCCTATCTTAAGCCTAAACAATTAACAAAACAATCAAGCTCTGATCTTTAGTATTTGCTAATTTCTTATAATGAAAATTTAACAATGGATTCTCAGGATCCTGTACCAGCTGTGCCCAGCATAGTCTTGCCCATCTGCTTCCTTACTCTCTACCCAGTCTGCTCACCTGGAACCTTTGATGCTCCATCTTTAGTGTTACTGGGCCATGGACAAAGAAAATAATAGGATCTCTGGATACATACTTAGCATCAAATCACTCTTACCACTGGTCCTGCTCTGTTATTCTCCTCCTGTTATAGTAAGTTTTTGCTTTGAATCTGATGGTCCTAACAAGTCTGATTGTTTTGGGCCTTTTGTTTAAAAAAAAAAAAGCCATCACATGCTCCTGAATCATTCCTCACATATTTCTCAATTTCCAGAGCCATAACATGCACCTTGGTCCCTGACTCTCCATGCTATGTGCTATAAAAATCACCCCACTCTCCATACCAATTGCATGGACTGGTACCTACATTGCATAATGCTAAGATCTTCTGAAACCATGTTTTTGTCCCTGCTATTGTGACCTGATACAATAATTGGTAGGAGTAAGCCGATCTAGTCTTTCTCCATGTTCTCCATCAAAATTCAGTTGCTAAACTCCCCAATCTATATATCCAGATTAATTCCTTAGAGATTAAGGGTATGCTATTTTCCACTGGCTTTTCCTATCTCAATAAACCTAGCCTCTGGGTCCTGCTCTAGTCTGGCCTACAATAGCTGCACCTTGACACTGATCCTTTTTATATTACACTTCAGCCTTCTTTCTTCTCACTGCCTTCGCCCTTCTCTTCCTCTTCAGCTTATTTTTCAGAACTTCCAATACCTGACTTAGACATCACTTAATCCTGCAGATGAAGTTGTCTAGGTCAGAGGTGTCAAATATGTGGCCATAGGGTCACATTCAGGAGGTAACACTTCCAAGTGCAGCTGAACCAGATTAAATGTAATTGGAAAATATTTTACAAAAGAAAGAAAAATATAATAAAACAGATATTGCATTTTAAAATAAAATTACTATGGGGCTCTTTGGGATACTTATGTATGGTTAGTAACCTCCCCATTTCTAGTTAAGTTTGGCACCACTGGTCTAGGAGATTTCTAACCCCTGGACCATTTGGGGCCAGTAGTTCCCGTCTGACTGGCTAGAGAAGGATTACAATTTTCATCAGGCTGAGAGGCCTCTGTTTTTGGCAAGATATTCTGGTTTCCGAAGGGTAGGAGCTGTCTAAGGCCAAAGCCAGACTCCACCCACCTGCCCCCCTTCTCCTTTTCCCTTTGTAAATATCTGGGAATCCTCAGTAAGCTCCTAGCTAAGACGCAAATACCACAAAATTGCCCCAAACCAGCAAATTTTTTCCATATGTCTCTTGTATTTGATCAGGAGATTTTAGTCTTTTAACATCCTGAAAGGGAGGCTGGCCTTTATGGGGAGATATTGGTAGAGGGTTGAGGACCCCAAGGGAGAGGGGGAGGAACTCCATACAAGTCTCAGGCTGAGCTGGATGGAATGCAATTAAATTCCCACTAACACCCAACACACATGGAAGCTTATAATCTGCCTGCTCCCATGGATGCTGAGTTTGAGGAAAAAGTTGGACCAATTTTAAATGTTGCATTTGGACACCACTAGGGAATGCATCAGCAGCAGAAGCCACTGGGGGAAGTACAGGGTGGAATCAACAGCTCTTTCATACTATGAAGCTGGACAGTCAGCAGCAAGAAGCCTGAGCCCTCACTGAGAAAGGTAAAGGGATGGGAAGGGCTGACCAGGATCAGTCTGTGGGATGCAAGGTGTGCAGTAGCTAATTGAAATCTTGGTCAATTGAAACTGGAACCCAAGGGTTCAGGCCTTGGCTAGATATTGTAGCTTGATCCAAGGATTATTCAATTTTTCTAGAGCTGAGCTTGATAGTTTGTTCCCCATCCATAGCCTAGTTCCATGTGCATTTCTTTTGTTATATTCTGATGCATACAAGTCAAGACGGGCCGGTAATTTGGTATTTTGGGTATAATTACTGAGGAACTATATTGACGAATCCTGAGTCAATCCTGAGGAGGCTGAGTTCCTCAGATTTCTGGCATCCTGGCTCTCAGTTCAAGTAGTGATTTGAGATGGTATTCCAGGAAAAGGATAAGGGGTTTGTTTAAAACAACTAGGCTGAGATGTACAGATGGAAATGCTTATGGCTGAGAAGGTTTCTTGCTCCTCTAGGAATAGGTGCTGATCAAGGGGAAGTTCCTGCAGATATGGGTAAGTGGGTATCTGAGAGCCTACGGGAAGAAACAGAGACAGAGAAAAGATATGTCTTCTCCTCTGGCCCCCATAAATTTTCTTCTCTGCTTTGACAGATGCCATAACAGTGGACCCACTATGCTAGAAGCTAAGCCAAAGGGGACAATAGCTCACTTAAGTCTATGAAATCAGATCCCAACATAGAATTCCAGTAATGTATATAGGAGTGCTTGAGGAGATACCTATTTTTCTGCTGCTCTTAACCTATTTTCTGGGCTGCCTCAACACCGAACAAAAACCAAGCAGATCCAAAGAGCATTTGAATCACCCATGAATCACCCAACCTTGTTGCAAGGCAGAATGAGGGAGCCTGGACTCTAACCCCAGATGCTCTAGTTTTCTTGGCAGCTCTTCAGCTCTAGTGTCCTCATGGCAAGACTGACTCATTTTTGCAAGTGACTGGAGAAATGGTAGTCTTTGTAGAAGGGCCATCCATAACACATAAAAGCCCTTCCAAGCCATGACAGAAAGATTCCTGGCATGAAGGGACTGCCTGGACTGTCAGAACATGCTGACGTGTGTGTGCATGTGGTGGGGTATTGTCAGAAGATATACAGAATCATTCTTTGACTACAGGGCAGGCAGGAAAGACAATGGAAAGCTCTTTTATTATAGGTTGTCATTACTGATTCACATACAAATGGCCATCCTGACATCAGGATGTTGCTGATAATCTCAGAGCAGGAGGATAAAGGTTTCACATTGTGATGGAACAGTAGTGATGCATTGCTCTAAATCATTTTGATAGAATTAGCATTTGGGGCAGAAAATATACAGGTTGGGTATAGATTAGGAATTGTCTGTGATCAGGATAAAATCTGAGTAAGAGAAGGGTCCTCAGTGGCATGTAGATCCATTTTATCAGGTAATCAGAGGATATGTGACTTGTTCACAGTCACATCACTAGAAAGTGTCTGAGGCTGGATGTATGACTTCAAGCCCAGTGCTCTTTCCATTGAGCCACTAGCTACCTCTGGGTCATTTATTCCTACCTATACTTGAAGGATGGATTCCCTCTACAATATTCCCAACAAATAGTCATTCATCCACTTTCTTGAAGATCTCTAGGATGAGAAACTTACTACCTCCCAAGATAGTCTATCTCACTTTGAGATAACCGTTTGGAGGCAGCATAATATAGTTTAAAAATAAAACAAAACATGAACTTGACATCAGAAGACTTGGGTTCAGCTGTCAACTTTGTCACTCATTTCTTCTTTGACCTTAGGCAAATTTTTCTGACCTCTTCAGACTTCAATATCATAATCTGTAATAGGAATAAATTGGATTAGTTGATTCTTTTAAGCTCTAACATTCTATGATTCTCCTAAGATAGCCTAAGATTTTTACTGTTATTATCCAACTGTTGATTCATAATGAGTTTACAATAAAATGGTGAATCCCCAGATCTTTTTATTATCTTGTCATTTCTTTTCCATCCTGTATTTATACAGCTAATTTTTGAGCCACATATAGGAATTTATATTTATCACTATTGAACTTCATCTTTTTAGATCTACCATTGTAGTCTAGTGAGATCTTTTAAAATGTTAATTATATCATCTAGCATATTAACTGCCTCACCCAGATTTGCATCATCTTCACATTTAACAAGCATGACATCTATGCCTTTACCCAAGTCATTGACCCTGAACAGAACAGGGCTAAGGACAGGTCCCTTAGACACTCCACTAGAGACTGCCTTCCCAACTGATAGTATTCTATGATTAACCAGTCCTGAACCTATTTCATTATTTTATTATCCACTTCACATCTTTCTACTTTGTTTACAAGAATAGGGACCTTTTCCCAATACTCTGAAGATATGAGAAAATAACATGAATTCTCCCTTATCATAAAGCTAGTTCCCTACCCCATCTCTCACCTTTGCAGATCTCTACAACTCCCAGAGGAAGAAGCTAGAGATAAGAGAGGTCTACCCACTCTCTCCTTTCATATGTGGGGCTAGATCAGGGTTTTTCTGGAGAAAAAAGCAACCTGTCCAATACTATTTTCTGATTGGTCCAAGTATTAAAAGTTCTTGAAGGAAAACACTTTCCAACATCTGCCATTTGGAGGGGACTTCATGACCAAATACTACTTACCTTCTGAAAAGAGTCTTTCAACACCATGGTGGATCTTTAGATAGAATATGTTGCATCTTGCAAAGATGTGCATAGAGATGACATTGTGTGTACAGTACCCAAAGCAATTTGTGCTTTATTTCAAAGTTTTAGGCACTTAAATGACAGAAGTCCTTGTGGGAAGAAGCCAGGCTGTCTCTGATGGCTTCTCCTCTGACCCAAAGACTCTCAGATAGAGGGTAAAATTTGTGTGTGGGGATTCAATCCTTCTCATGGAGCAAAGGATTTAAATGATAAAGAAAATATTTTTTCTTCCTTCCCTCAATCATAGGAGCCTAATCTGGTCATTTAATAGGGAAAGGAATGTTGTGGACATCAAGAGACGTGACAATCCCATAGTCCTTTACTCTGATCTGGCCACATTTAGAATACAATTCTGGGCACCAAAATTGAGAAGGATAATAAAATCATATATCAAGAGATGAAAAGGGACAAAGACGCTATCTATCCTAGCAATCAATCAGTTATTAAATAAGTAGCTATTATTAATACCTACTATATGCCAGGCTTTGTACAGGTACAAAGAATAAAGTAATCGCTATTTGACAAGGAGCTTGTGCTTTAATGAGGAAAAAAGTACTTATGTAAGTATTTATAAGTATCAAGAGAATAAATATAAATATGTAGAAACATATAACATGTTATATATTCACATATAATACATGTAATATATTTAAAAGTATTTTATATGTGTATGCATGTCTTTTTGAGGTTAAATGATATGTCCAGGTTCCTATAGGCATTGTCAGGAGTAGGAATGGAATCCAGGTCATTTGATTCTCTAGTTGGTGCTCTTCCCCTGTATTGAAGTATAAGACAAACTATAGAACAGCATTCAGAAGGTAAGAGAACTGGAAACCATGGGATTTGAGGACTGTATCAAGGAATTGGGAATGCTTACAAGAGGTCAAATTTCTCTTTGGAGAAAAATAGCTGAGGATAGGGGAAGAGAATGAGGAGTGGGGGATTGATGACAATGTTGAAATGTCTAAAGTGATGTCATGAAGAATAGAGAAATAGACCTATATTCATTGGTCAACTTGAGAGGAGAAAATCAGGAGCAGCAAAAATAAATTGTTGTTTAATTATGTTCAACTCTTCATGACTGCATTTGGAATTTTCTTGGCAAAGATACTGAAATGGTTTGCCATTTACTTCTTCAGCTCATTTTGCAGATGAGGAAACTGAGGCAAATAGGGTTAAGTGACTAACACAGGATCATACAACTAGTTGGTGTCTAAGGTGAGATTTGAACCCAGAAAATTGAGTCTTCCTAACTCTGGGCCTAACATTCTTTCTCCACTGTTCCATCTTGCTGTCCAAAATGGAAGTTACAGGGGGACAAATTTTTTATTCAATGTAAAAAAGAGCTCCTAAAATGGAAAACTGTTCAAAAGCAGATTGAGTGCCCAAAGTAGAGAGGGAGTTCAGAGCCATTACTGTAAGTTTTCAAGATGAGACTGGATAACAACTAGTCATGGGATGTTAGAAAAGATTACTTGCTTGGGTGCTGCTCAGACTGGATCATTTTAGAGGTCCCATTTCTGAGATTCTATGAATCTATGATTCAGACTATTACACAGGTGGCTTTATCTCTACCCAGCCAGGCAGAACTGCTCTGAACTCTGTCCTGGAGTCTGTTCCTCCACAGTGGCGCCATGGGGCAAAGCATGGCAAACACCCTCTGTGTCTCTAAACAGAATGAAGGATTACTTCCTGTCCTTCCTCACTGGCCCTATCCCTGGAGGCATTCTGGAGCAAACTTCCCAGCCACACCCGGGTTAAGCAAATAGGCTGCAAGCAGTATATGATAAAGGATAATAACATACTACTACAAGCTCTTTAGATATGCCCAAACATTATTTCTATTCATTCTGTTGCTCCTCAAAATATACAATAATCTTGGAGGGTAGATAGGGCAGATAGCATTCATTTATTCAGCATATTATAAAATGCTGTTCTAACCTATATACTGTGCTAAGTACTAAGGATAGAGATGAAATAAAAATCATTAAATTTTCAAGCTGAAAAAAACCAAAGGGTGGCCATCCAGTTCAATATTCTTATTTTGCATATGAAAAAATTGAGGCTGAGAGAGGGGAAGGGGTTTGCTCAGATCGTGTAATAGAAAGAACACTAGATTTGGAGTCAGAGGAGAGAGAAGAGTTTGATATAAACCCTGACTCTGCCCTTTACTACCTCTGGAATCTTGGGCACTTAATCTCATGGAGTCTCAGTTCCTTTTCTGTAAAACTGGGATGGGAGGAAAAAGGTTGGACTAGATGACCTTTATTGTTTGTCTTTCATTCTCAAAGAAGACCATGACATCAGGAAGGTGATGCCCTCATATGCAAGTAAGTTGGATAAATGAGGGTCAATTGTATAAAGTCACCTGCCTCACTTTCTCTTCCAGTGCTATCTGGGTGCATTGGCAAGATATAAATAGGGACCACTTGAGATGGCCTTGGATGCAATGGGAGACCTTGGCCTTTTTCAGTTAAGGTCTTTCCCAGGTCTCATCAAAGCAATATCCATTCAATGATTAATGCTAGGTAAGAAATGAGGCAAAAATGGCATCTTTTATCTAGTCAAAAAAATCAACATGAGACGGAAGACCCTCAGAATTTCTGATGGAAATAAAACAATGGCTATTTATTCTCACTCTGAACCATCAGGGACCAATATATACCAGGCTTGGGCTGGAACCTATTGTTGGCCAAGCAATAAAAGCCAGAATAACCTGGTTTTAAGGCATGGTCCTTAAGAAGGAAATGTAGCTCCAAAACCCCAAAATGTTTTAGGAGGCTTTAATGATCAAATTTTGCACTCCTTTGGGAAGAGCAGAGAAAAAGAATTAAATCTTATGTAGGTAGAGGAAGAGGAGAAAGGGGGAGAAGGAAGGAAGGAAAAAAGGAAGGAAGGAAAGAAAGAAAGAAAGGAAGGAAGGAGGGAGAAAGGAAATGAGGGAAGGAGGAAAAAGGAAGGAAAGGAGAAAGGGATGGGAGGAGAAAAGGAGGGAGAGTAGGAAGGAGGGAAGGAAGGAAGGAAGGAAGGAAGGAAGGAAGGAAGGAAGGAAGGAAGGAAGGAAGGAAGGAAGGAAGGAAGAAAGGAAGGAAGAAAGGAAGGAAGGAAGGAAGGAAGGAAGAAAGGAAGGAAGGAAGGAAGGGGGAAGAGATAGAGGGAGAAAGAAAGAAAAGGAGGCAGTGAGAGAAGAAGAGAGGAGTAAAGGACCTGCATTGCCCAATTGAAACTGGCCAGTTGCATCTCCAATGTGGCAGCTACTACTATTTATAAGTTGTTTTTTGTCTATTTTCATAGAGGACCATGACATCAGGGAGGTAATGCCATGACATGCAGGTGAATTGGATTTAAGTAAGGGAGGGCTGGGCAAAGCCACCTACCTCACTTTCTCCTCCAGAGCCATCTGGGTCCAGGGGTCAAATATAGATCAAGAGGACTGGAGATGGCCTCAGATGACCTTTAAAGGTCCCTTAAGATTAGTTCCAAATCTGTGATCCTAGAAGACAGTAAATACCAGAGTCAGAGGTAGAAATCATCACTTTAATTGAACTGTATCCTTCTGAGCAGTTGCTTTTGCATTCAGCTGCTGGGGTTGTTTTCACTTCTCAGGAAACAAATGATCTCCAATTTTTCTTCTGTAACTAAAAACACTGCCAGGTGATTCCTCTCTCCTCTCTGTTCACTTAGAAGTCTCTCCCTTCATACTACAAGAAAAATAACTCATGTAAACTCACTCCAAAATAAAAAAGAAAAGAAAGGAAAAGAGAAGACAAGAAAAGAAAAACTCCTTTGGTCAGTCACATATGCATGTTTCTCTCTTTCTTTGTCTCCTCCTCCCCCCTTTTTGTCTATGTTTCTATCTCTGTCTGTCTCTGTCTCTGTCTCTGTCTGTGTGTGTGTGTTTCTCTCTCTCTCTCTCTCTCTCTTTCTCTCTCTCTCTCTCTCTCTCTCTCTCTTACTTTCTTTCCTTTCTGCCTCTTCTCTCTGTCTCTGTCTCTATGTCTGTATCTGTCTGTCTCTTTGTCTTTCTGTCTTTCCACCCACCCACATTATATGTGTATATATGTTTGTGTATACATACATCTATATTTTTCTTGATCTCAGAAGAAAGAAAAAAATATTGAGATACAGGAATAATTGTAAATGACAGAGATTTATTTCAGATCAGTCTTTCTCTCTTATTTCCTCCATCCCCCCACCATGACCAAATCTACTGTTACTGAGTAGTCACTAAGGAATAGACTGATGTAAATGGACAGATTTACTGCTGTTTCCAGTCTGTAGAGAGCTCTCACTATCTTCCCAGCATTTGTTTGCTTAGGTGTTGTGTTTTAAGTGGGAATGCCACTTCTACTATCCAGAGTTCCCACAAATTCTGTTAGCTCTGGGGGAAATGTTTTCTATTACAATCAGCAAAAAACATCATAACCTTGAACCATTATTCCCCCCACTCTTTGAATCTCATTTCTGTGTTCCTTTCCCCCCTAGCCCTACAACCCCCAATCTCCAAATCCCATCCCTGCCTTAATAAAAACTCTTCTTCTACACCCCATCAAGGAGAGCAGAATCCATTGGAAAGAATATTGATTTAGAGTGAAGAGACCCGATTTAGAGATCTAACTCTGCTACTTACTACTTGTATCACCTTAGAGAAATTATTTAATGTCTTTTGATCTCTTTCCTTATCTTAAAAAATTAAAGGGGTTGTACTTGGAGAACAATCAGTTTCTTTTTGTTATAAATCTAGGACACAATAGGGGGAAGGGTTAATAGAGTTCAATTCACTTAAGGAAAACCATGTTGACAATGCTATGCCAAAATGGAATGGGTTATATGGTATAGAGGATAGAGGCAAGAGGTAATGAAAGACCCATCAGTGAAGATCTTCTTGTGGACAAGTTTTGGGTGACCTTTCATCATTAAAAACAATTATCACTGTCATTTTCTTGGAATAATAAGTGTCCAAGTGGCAACAAGGGGACTTAAAACAAAAAAGAAAAGAAAAGAAAAGAAAAGAAAAGAAAAAACCCAAAAAACAAAAACAAAAACAAAAAAAAAAAACCTTAAAACTTTTTGTATTGTTCAAATATAATTAGCTAACATGGCCAGGCAGTTAATAGGACTTTGTCCATATCTTTGTAAATCCTTCTCTCTACTAGGTAGCTGCTTATCTGACAAATCAATATATACTGAGACAATGGTGGTTGATGTGTGTGTATGTCTTTCCTTTAACTTTGACCATGTAAAGATGCAGTACCTTCTCTTATAGAAATGAATCTCTAATCCTGAAATTTCAGGCCCCATGGCAATATTCAAAATTATTATAAGATAGGAAAATCTGTCAGTAAGCCCTTCGAACTGAAAGCAAGAACCTATTCTGTCAACGTATGAGGACAAGTCTGAGTTTGTGATTAGCTAGACTACTACTACAAGCCTGCCTTTCTTTCTCTGAACTGTAATTTCTCCGTGCTCACATAATTAATGAATAGTAGTGGCAAGGTTTGAGACCTTAATGAAAAGTTCATAGAAATACAGTGAGGAAGAGAATGAAATATCAACAGGCAAACCAACCTATGGGGAGTGAAGTCTATGTTAAAAAAAGACTCAAACAAATGGGAGAACTTCAAGTAGGATTTCTCTATCTTTAAAATTGGTCAATTAGATTAAAGTACCTCAGAGGCCTCATCCAGACCTACTATGCTATGATGTTAATAGAGATTTAATTGGCTTGTTAAAGGTCATCCCTACTTTCCTGAGAATTGGTCAGGAAAGTGTTAAGGACATCTTCCCCCCCCCCCCCCTTTAGAAGGTCTGGTTCAGCTGGAGCAGACAGATTGATGAGTTTTAAATCTCCGGTGTGGATCCTTTCCTGAGCAGGAATGAATTGTGCCCTTGTCTGACCCAGCCTAAGTCAAGTGGTGCTCCTAAGACAGAAAAATATTTGACCAAGGGCTGGACTGGGCAGAGCCTCAGGAGACTAGGCCTTAGAACAGAGTATACAGGGTTTCAGGCTACAGCTATTTCTGCTCTTCCTTTAGAAAGAGCAGCCAGACAGGGGAGGGCTTCCCCCAGGTCTCAAGACAGCTATCCCAGTCTCAGCCTTGAAGACAGTACAGAATTTGCTACTGAGAAAGAATACCAAACATTTAGAGCTGTCTTGGGCATAGTAACCTTGAGGTCTATAGCAGAAGCAAATATGTTTCTATACCTGCCAAATTTGCATTGCATCTGGGGTTATACAAAGATAGCACTGGTTTCTTGGATGATGCCAGATGCTCAAATGATTGATCAAAGGTAGATTCACAACCTTGCTTTCTCTCCATCTATCATCCCACCCTGAGCACACACATAAAGGTTAGGTAGTGGCTAGAACAGCCACAATAGATGAGAAAATGTCATGCTCCACTCTTGAGTTTCTACTAGTAGTAATGAGCATAAGTAAGCCTTCCACATTCTGTATTGGGTAACAAAAGATAATTATCAATTCCCTAAATTAAGATCATGAGTCCAGTCAATCTTCTATGATCCTTCTGGATCACAGACATAGAGCAACAAGAAATGGAAAGGTCATTTAGTCCAAAGCTTCTTAAACTCTGGTCTGGGACTTCATATGGGATCTCATATGAATGAATGAATAAATGTGGGGGTTGTGAAATTATGATTTATTATTGGTGAATGCTTGATTTATATATCTATTTTATATGCTGGTATCCTCAAGGTTGCATAAAAATTACTAGAGTGAAAAAGGGGTTGTGAATGGAAAACATTTAAGAAGCCCTGATCTAGTCCAATCCTTTTATTTTGCAGATGATAAATCAAGCCCCAACATGATGGCTTCAGTGATTTCACAAAGGGGACACAGGTGTTAAGTAACAGGGCTCCAGTGTTTTGACTCCAAACCCTTCTTAGTTATACCTCACTAATTAAATAAAGATGTGAAAAGTCCTTCCAAATTACAAAGACCTTGAAATATGTGAATGATTATTTTTCAGAGAAGTAACCTATGGGAATGGAAAAAGATCTAATTTTAGTTATTGTTTGACCTTAAGCACTGTCACACAGTCCGCTAAGTGAGGGCCTTACTTCAATTCCCTAAGTGATGGTGCCAGATTGGATAGAGAATTATTCCTTCCATTTCTGACCTGTCAATATGTTATTCTGTGGTCTTATTTCTGACAAGAGTCTGTAATCAGGGTAAGAAAATCAAAGTTTTACTCTAGAATAAAAAACTTTAAGGGCACTAACTTCTGTCAAGAAGCACATTAATGTAGGACCATGCTCTGTGGGCATTCCTGAACCTCTTGGCTTCTCCTACCTATTCTGGAAGCAGGAATACTTCAGCATCATAAAAGTCCCAAGATAGCCTTTTTCATGCTTTCTTCCTCCAGGGAGATCACACCTCAGTTTAGCTCAGTCCATTACCCCCAATCATATCTAGTGCTTACCCCAGGTGCAAAAATTGCTAATGATGGCTCTAGCTGTAGAGCTGATACTTGCTAGCCACCTAAACATGGACAATTGACGTCTTTCTTTGAGCCTAAGATTATTTATTTATAAAATGGTGCTAAAAACTAACAAACACCTGTCTTATAATCTGACAAGTCTCAAACGTATGAAAGCATTTTAGCAGTTCAAGTGTAAGGGACTGTTATCATCATCATCCTTGTTATTGTTGTTATTAGCAGTAAATCATAAATCATACTGAAGCAAATGAATTCCAACTGAGGAAACTACATTCTCATTGCTGACAGCTGAGCCACATGGTATAAAGAATTAATTTCTTAAAGGTACCCAAGAGAGTGATCCAATCCAAGAGAAGCCTTCATTTCATTCCCAGAACTAGGTGTTATATCAATCCCTAATGTTGAACATTCAATAATGCTTTTTCTGAGCTCCCAAGGCAAGACAAAGGGACCTCCAAGGAGGATTATGTAATAAACACATAATAATCACACTCTTCTTCCAACCACTTATTGGAAGTGAACATAGGGTAGTGAGGACTGGGAAAAAATCCCTTTGAAAATAATAGTCTCCCAGAAACTAGAGATGTTATCTAAGAAAGCGGTTATTTTATCCTCTTAATTTTTTGTAAGATTTTTGGAACTTGGCACTATATCTGATTTGCCACACAAGCTTTGCTCTGATAGCAAAAAGAGAAAGAGTGAAAGGTAGGGAGGGAAAAA
>JAJPUD010008536.1:9821-30242 GCA_023553655.1 Myrmecobius fasciatus | reverse complement strand
AATGGAGGGAGGAAAGGAGGGAGAAAGGAAAGACAAGATTTTTAGAATAGAAACAATTCATTGCTCTTCAGATATCCAGTAGACTGGGGTGTCAAACCCTTTAGGATCCTAGAGTTAGTTATGCAAGGACTAAGAAGAAGTTTACTGCCATAATTCCCACATACCATGCTGGTTTGGCCTTGGGCCAGCCTAGGGAGTGAAAGCAATAGTACTAAGATTTGAGAAGAGAAGCAATAGATCTGGCTAAGAATTTGGTCATCTCTTTAATTTCCAAGTGATTTCTGATCATCTCTTACATTCCAACTCCATTGTCTAAATTCCAAGGACTCTCTAACAAATGACTTCTGCTGTTCAGCATGATCTATAATTTCTGCAATTCAGCCCACACTCCTATCAACTAGAAGTCTAGTGTTATATAGAGTCTTCCTTAAAGTCAAGAATACCTGGATTCAATTCCTGATGCCCCCAGAAAATGCTGTAAAACTATAAATTTTAAATTAAATTCCTATCTGCACTGATAGATGGAATTTCCTTTCCAGGAGTGCCTTAAAAGCAGAATTCAATTCCAAAGATAGTGTCTTCTGGGTTCAATAAACTGTGTACCATAGAAGGTGAATAAAACAATTCAATTTCTATAGTACTCAGTAGAGACTCAGTGAATTCATGTACACAATTTAAGAACTCTGAAGACTAGATAATGCTTGCTCAGTTCAATGGAATAGTGCAGACCATAGTAGTTGATTAGAATGAGAGTTCATTGTGGGGTTTTGACATGAAAAGTTTCATGGAGAAAATTGGACTCTCACATGACTATGAAGGACAGATAAGAATTAGATTAGTTATAGAAGAAAAAGGAATTCCAAAGACTTTTGGCAGCTCCCTATTAACTGCAGGATAAAATATAATCCTTAGCCTGGCATTCAAGGCCCTCCCTAATCTGACTCCAAACTCTATTTCTAGTCATTTTATTGGGGGGAAGGGAGCAGAAGAGTGGTAGGAAGGGGTCAGAAATCTGGCTCTTAATTGCCTGGGATATTAAGAAGTTGTAACTTAGTCAACATATGTCAGAGGAAAAACTTGAAGTCAGTTCTTCCTAATAACCCAATAAGGTTGGCTCTCTAACCGCTGTACTTTCTCTGCTTGTAAATCTAGTTCACTTAATTTCCATGACCTTGATAACTTGTAATAATGATAGCTTAATAATTCACATTCATCTCATACAAGAGATAATGAGAGACTGGGCCAGAAGCTTGAAAATCCTAGTTAAGATTATTTGAGTGACTGCAGGAAAGCCACTATATCTTCCTTGCCCTCAGTATCCCCATTTGTAGAATGAGATTTATATAATCTCTGATGTGCCTTCTAACTTTATACCTATTAGATTCAGAATGAAAGAGAAGGGGGAAATATAAGTAAGTTGATCTCTCCCTCTTCTGATTTCCCACAGTACTTACCACTATCAAGATCAGAGCTGAAAATGACCTTATTGATCATCTTATACATTCTCTTTGTTTCACTTGTGTGGAAATTGAGGTCAGATAGGGCAAGTCTGTAATACTCTTTTCGTATTTACTTAGATGGATCTTGCAATGTGAATCACAGAATCTAAAAGTTGAAAAAGGCCTTGGGGAATCACTACTGAACACAGTAGTAAAAAGATACTACTAAAAATTATGAAGGATCTGTGCCAAGAAGTTTTGTTTAATGTGGGTTATATTTATAGGTAGTTACCATATTAGAAATAAAAATAGGGGTGGTTAGATGGCTCAGTGGATAGAGAACTGGCTCTGAAGTTAGGAGGACCTGAGTTCAAATTCAGACTCAGACACTTAATAGTTCCTAGCTGTATGACCCTGGGCAAGTCACTTAACCCCAATTACCTCAGCATCAAAAAAACAAAAAAACAAAACTAATTATGAATTTGTAGACCTTCTTAAAGTGTTTCAGATATTTACAGAATTCTCTGGACCCCAATGTGAGAACCATTAGTCTAAGATATAATTCAACATCTTCATACAAGAATCAGAAAAGGGATTGTCTGATTGATACTTGCTTAGTCATGTAGTGAGGAGAAAGTCTCTTCCTGTCGAGTGGTATTCTTTGCATGTTTCTCCAGAAAACTAATCACCTCAAAGACAAGGACTATATTGTACTTCTTGGCATTCTCCACGAAGTTAGTATAGGCCAGAAAAAAGCAGATTACTGAATGATTCCATACACAATACTCTCTGAGGCTACTGAGGGTCAAAGCAGCTTGTGATAGAGTGTTGGGGGCACACTAAATTTGTTGCCTGATTTGGTGACACTCATGCTTCCATTTCAGGAACTGAGATGGGGTTCTTCCTCTTTATGCTGTTGGTTTTGGTGATACATGCTGAGGCCTGGCCAGACCTGGGCCAATCCAAACAGACTGTGCAGAAGTGTGTCCGATGCTGCAGCCCCACAGGAACCCCAGCTGCTGCCCCTTCCAGTAGGATGAATAACTATCCCTCATGGGTGATGCCCCGGCTGCAACCCACCATTGACATCACCATTCTTAAAGGTTAGTTTATCCTACTAATCCCCAAAATGGGGTGTCCAAAGACCTCACACATTAGGAAGGGAGAACCTGGATGAATCCCCAGGATTTAACTTTTCTATTACTGAGATCAAATAAACTTATAGAGTGATCTTTTGATTGATTGATAAAGAAAATATAGTTTTAATAATGTAACTTGCCTCAAAAATCCAGTGTGGTGTAATGGAAAGATTGCTAGTCCAGGAATACCAGATTGTGTCTCAGGAGACTTGAGTTGAAATCTTAGCTCTATAATATACTATCTGTGTGACCTTAAGTCACTTAATTTCTAGATGTCTCAGTTTCCTATGCATAGTGTAGATCTTTCCTGATAGAAGGCTCTAGAAAAGAAAGGAAGACATAAAGGGTGGAAAAAACTCTAAAAGGGAAAGGAGACAAAGTTTCTTATCTAGTCTTCATCATAGTTCAAGGTGACATCTGAAACTAGTACCTTTTCCTTTCTTATTTTATTTTTTTCCAGTATAAAAATGAGGGAGAGTAGAAAGAGCACTGAATCTAAAGTTGGTGTCCTAAACTTGGACACATCAGTCATTTTCTATCTTTTGGAGATGGAATAGGTCATTTAATCGTGCTAAGCCTCCACTTCCCTAATTGTGAAAGAAAAGGTTTCAAAAGACTCATAATGGAAAATGCTATCCACATCCAGAGAAAGAACTATGGAGTCCAAATGCAAATGGAAGCATACTATTTTCACTTTTTTTTTTCTTTCTCATGGTTTTTCTCTTTTGTTCTGATTCTTCTTTTACAACATGACCAATTTGGAAATACGTTTAGTATGATTGTACATTTATAACCTATATCAGATTGATTGCTATCTTGGGGAGTGGCAGAGAGACAGGGAGGGAGAAAAAAGTAGAAATCAAAATATTATAAAAGTAAAAGTTGAAAACTAATAAAAATTGTAAATGAAAGCAACAAAAATAGAAGAGTTGAACTAGCTAATCTTTAAGGTACCTTTTAGCTCTAACATCCTATGTTTTATTTGGACTGCAGGCGAGAAAGGTGATTCAGGAGAAAAAGGACAATCTGGAGTGAGTGGCAAAGAGGGGATACCTGGCCAGCGGGGGTACCGAGGACGGAAAGGCCAGAAGGGACAAATTGGCCTGCCAGGAAATTCCTGCAAGCATGTCTATGAAGCCTTCTCAGTGGGGCGGAAAAAGGTCCTTCATAGCTCTGATTACTTCCAAGATGTCACATTTGACACAGAATTTGTGAATCTTTATAAGCATTTTAACATGTTCACGGGTCGGTTTTCCTGTTATGTGGCTGGTATCTACTTCTTCAACCTGAATGTGCACACATGGAACTTCAAGGAGACCTACCTGCACTTGATGAGGAATGACCAGGAGGCGGCTATTCTGTACACCCAGCCCAGTGACCGGAGCATCATGCAGAGCCAGAGCCTCATGCTAGACCTGGAGGAAGGAGATGAGGTCTGGGTGCGAATGTTCAAGCGAGAACGAGAGAATGCCATCTACAGTGAGGAGTCTGACATCTACATTACCTTCAACGGCCACCTGATTAAACCTGCTGAGGACTAACTGCCCACTTTCCCCCTCCCCTAAGACCCAAAGTCAGGAATACATGGACCAAGTACCAAGTGCAGGCTGTGGTGAGACATTATGTAGGTAATAGCCGAGCCAAATGGACCATACATCTCACGTCTAGGGAAATTATCTAAAAATCTAGGGCCTCTAGAGATAGATGAGCTAAATGCAGCATCCATCCCACATCCAGGGACATTATCTGATCAGGTAGCAGGCTGGGGGTGGGGGATTGAATGGATAGCACTTCTCATGGTGTAGACATGAGACTGAGATAGACTCCTACCTCACAGGTTAAGTGAACCAGGCAACTTTTATCACAGGTATGGTGCAAGGTGTTACATCACCCTGCCATGGACAAAATTAATTGGAGCTAAATTGGATGCACCTTGGTAATAAATGACTTGAGCTGTCTACATAGACACAGTTTAGCAGATCACTATCCACCTTGACTCTTTACTTTGTGCTATATAGACCAAGGTCTACAAATCTCAGAAGACTGCTTTTTTCAAAACCTCTGCACAGATAGTCCATTCAATTTGTCCATCTGTCTGTCTCTCTCTACACACATACATATATACACAGACATATGGAAAACACCATTTTCAAGGAGTTCATTCACTTAACTACCTGATTAAGATCAGCATCACATTTGCAACAATGGCCTAATTGAAACTTAATTCTTCATGGCTAGGAGTGTTGTCCTCCTTGACTAGACTGTCAGCTCTTCCATGACAGGTCACCTGCTCCATTTCTCAGTGCCCTCCACTACTGGATAGTGCCTTTTATTCTCTGCTACTCTCTGACTGTATAATCACTTAAGGATTATAATAAAGTTAATGTTTAAAAATCTTTGTGTTGGTCATTGGGAATCAATGTAATGGACTCATTAGGAAAGGATGTGGATCTCTCCAGGATAATCCCTGATTTTCTCCCTCTGGGCTACATATATCTTGGATTCTTTCAGTCTTTATTGATTCTTAAGTAATACAACTAGCCCAATATTCTACATACACTTTGATTTATAATAATAATAATAGGAAGCATATAAAAATTTGCAAAGTACCTTATTTACAGTATTTCAATGGTCCTTTCAATCCTGCTATGTGCCAGGCACTGTGCTAAGTGCTTTACAATTATTATTTCATTTGATCCTCACTGCAACCCTAGAAGACAGGTATGATTATTACTCATATTTACAAGTAGAAAAACTAAGGCAGAGGTTGTCATATGCCCAGTCAATTTTTGAGGCAGAATCTGAGCTCAGAGCTTCTTGATTCCAGGCCCAGTGCTCTATTCACTACACCACTGTCTCCATTTTATAAATGTGGAAACTGAAAATGTTAAGTGGTTTGCCCAGGGGTACAAAGTTGGTAAGTGAGTTAAAGTACTGGCATTCCTCCATCTTCCTACTTCCAAATATTGGATTACTTGCTATCTAGGGGAAGAGGGTGAAGAAAACAGGGAGGAAACATTTACCCTTGTAAAATCCTATGTCACCTACCTCCTGTTTCCATTCTCCTTTGTCATGCATTGTAGGCTACACAGGTGCTTTTACTGGGACTTATTAACCAGCTCTTCTCCAATGCCCATTCCAACAAAATACAATTTCTGAAGGAAAATGGCATGCTGGAATCACCTGCAGCACACATCTGGGAACTGATTACATTTCTGTCCTTTGAGGACCAGCCAGCCTAAGCTCAGAAAAGCATCAAGCTTAAGGGTTCTCCTCTACAAAACACCATTGTAAGGAATGGAAGGGCTGTGATCTGAATCTATTAAGGGAATGAATAGTTTGCATAGATGAAGTCATGACTTCACAAGGAAAAAGACTATTCATTCAGAATCATCACAGTAAAATACAAAGAATAAAAGAAATCTCTCGAATAACAACTGAGTTCCATGCTATTGACCTATACTAAACTTCCTATGCTCATCTTGATTTATGCAGGAAGGGGAATTACTTAACATAATGGCTCACAAATGGGTTTTTAGCTTCCTAGTTTAACTCATTTTTCTTCCTAACTAGGTGATAAGTTTAGATGTTTCTAGGAGACCACTGTCAAATTTTGGTAGTTGGGGCAAAGCTTCTATTTCCTTGACCTAATTAGAACTTTGTACTAATTAGAACTTTGTACCTATATAAAACCTACAAGGCAGGTTTCTGTTTTCCCTGAAAATGACTTCCAATTCTTCTCTTTACCCCAACAAGATGGATCATTAGGGCTCTACTCTTCTGTTAAAGGTTAGAGTACTTGAATTCAAAGGATTTTCCCCAGATAACCCAATCTATACAAAAGAACTCTCACTCTAGTAAGTAGTACAATGGCTAGAGCACTGGACTTGGAATCAGAAGAACTGAATTCAAATTCAGTCTCAGATACCAGCAATATGATCCTGGAAAAGTCATTTATTAAATTAGGTCAATAATTATCTTCCTCAGGATTTTTCTGAGAATCAAATGAGATAATATAAGTGAAGTTCTTTGCAAACTTAAAGTATTATATGAATGCTACTAGTGCTACTATTACTACTAGTATTGTTACTGCTGTTGAGTCTACTACAAACTGCAGTTCCTGTTTCTATATAAACTTTAAGCTTTACAAAGCTTTTTCCTTACTTATGAGGCAGATAATAAAAACATTAGTAGGTTTAGGGGACAGGATGTTGGATTTGGAGTTATGAAGACCTAAGTTCAAATCTTACTTCTGGCACTAACTAGCTGTACAACCTCGAACTTGTATCATTTTACCTCTATATCTTATGTTCTTCATTTCAAAAATTGGGGGGACCATCATAGTGCATTATAGCTCTAAACTTATGATACTGGAATCCTTTAACAGATGGGTAAACTAAACACCAATTAATTATAATTCCCAAGAAAGGGCATCATTAGTCCAGGATATACAAAAGGAAAAATAATCATTCTTAAGTCACACAGATAGGTTATGAAACTCACAAAGATACCTGCCCCTTTCTCTTTTATTCATCTTTGTTCATTGATCCCTAAAATAGCAGCTGAGGCTGTTAAGGGGATAGGAAAGTTTGGCAAATTTGCCACAGACCATTTGCCCACCATTTGGTCATAGAAGAAAATCCAGTGTGCCTTCTCTTCAAAATAATGTTGACATTTGTAGAAGTCTTTGTGGTTTTACAAAGGAAAGTTATTATTTTTGTGGTTGTCAAGGGTTGTTTTTTTTTTTTTTGGTTGATTGATTGGTTTTTTTTTTTTTAACAGAGCAAAATTTTGCTTTAGTCTTGTGATAAATGACTGGGTTGATTCACCACTGTCATCTGACAGAATTCTATACCATCTTGCAATAAAGTGATAACATTAAAATATCCATTGTCTTTCAGATCAGACAGAAAATCCTTCAACTGGAAGACTATGACTGAAGTTATTTACCAGATTAAGTCAAGTCGCCAGAGGCAAGGACTCTGTAAAGAATAAAACAAAGGGGGAAAAAATCATAAAGTTTGAAAAGGGCTAGTTTGAATAGCTAGCCAAGACCTTGAGGATAGTTAGTCCTGGCAATAAATCAAGATTGAGTTTTTAGTACAAAATCAAGAATGGTCATTAAAATAAATTGCTCATTAAAAGATAGTAAACAATTAGGATATAGTCCCTTTTCCCTTTTTTATTTTCTTTAAACATGCAAAGAAACATTCCCCATGGAGTCAAGTAACATAACTCATGCTCAATGCATCAGTTGAGATCCTATCAGAAAAGTTCATATTGATTAGTAAAGCTTTCCCCCCCTTATTATCTTGCAACATAGCCCAGAGTAGTGAATAAAGAGATGGTCCCATTTCTGAACCTTGAGAGCTAAGTCCAGTCACTTAAATTTTCAGTTTTAAAGACAGCTCTCTCTCTGTCTGTCTCAGTCCCAGTCTCAGTTTCTGTTTATCTGACTGTCTGTCTCTTTCTTTGTTTCTCTATCTCTATCTTTCTTTTGGTCTCTCTGATTATCTCCTTAATAATATAATAAACATATTTTTAAACATTCATTTTTTTAATTTTTGAGTTCCAAATTTCCCCCCTCCCTCATGTAGTAAGCAACTTGATATAGATTATACATTACAAACATTTCTATATTAGTTATTTGAAAAAAACAGAATGAAAGGAAAAATAGTGTGCTTTGATCTGTATTCACACTTCATCAATTCTTTTGCAAGGCAGATAGCATTTTTTCATCATACAGGTAACTCTCTTAAGATGGAAAGTTGCAGAAAAGATACCAACCTACATTAGTAGATGAAATTTCTTTACTTAAAAGTCTCCTATACCAATGAAATCAAAAGTTCCTGCTATGCAGCCAAAGTTAAGGAGGGATTAGAGCAATTCTACTAAACAATTTCACAAACACTTTTTAAGTACTTACTATATGTAGAGTAGTGTGCTTGGAACTTGGGAAAGGAGAATGTATAGGTGAGATAGTCTCTATCCTCAGAGAATACATGGTATAATATTCAGTGAATTGGCAACTATAATTATACATTTGAATCATTTGCATTTTTTATCTCTTTCCTCCTCAAGATTAGGACTTCTTAAACATTTTTACAACTCTTGTCATTCAAGAAATTTTTACATGAGTCTGAGTATATAGGTGTATAAAATAGGTATTAAAAATCAAACATATACTGATAATAAATCACAATTTTGCAACCCCCACATTCGGTTACATGATCAGAATTGGGGTTATAAACCACAATTTAAGAAGCTGGACTATAAACCATGGCTTAACTCTTCCCTCTCAATTTGACTATATAGGTAGTATGCCAGGCATGAAGTATCCAAATTATTCATCCATCATTTATTTTAGCATGATACTGTTTTATGCACATACAATTTACTAGCAATTATTCCAGGTGCTGTGGCTAACAAGATTAAAATGAAATACATTCCTTGCTCTTAAGGAGTTTATATTCTTCAAGGAGATAAAACATAAAGCATAATAGGTAAATATAAATACTTGATAATTTGAGGAATGATGGAGGCAATGATAATTAAGAGAACCAGGGAAGGCTTTCCACAAATGCACATAAGTAGAAAAACTCTCAGACTGGGAGTGAGGAAGCCTAGGGTTTGATCATAATTCTGCCCCAACTCACTCTGTGAATCTTTTACTCTCTTTGGGCCCCAGTTTCCTTCTCTTTAAAATAAAAGGATTGAATTAAATAACATCTTATTCATTAAAGATTCCTGAAATTATGGAATCTAAGGATAAAATCATATCAGCCTATTAGTGATCATGGGACTTAGCAAAGAAATCTGATCATATTTAAAAGATATATAAATTGGGGATCCCAAGAAATTACTTTGAATTTAGAATTTGTCTATGGTTTCTACCCAGGAAGAATTGGAGGTGAAAAAATGGTTCTTTCAACCCAAGGAGAATGTTATATGCAGGGAACAAAAGAAATAGGGAGGTTGAAGAGAATAAATGCATACTGCCTACTATGTGCTAAGTAATTTACAAATATCTCATTTAATCCTCATAAAAACCCTATGAACTCAGATCTTTTTCACTCAGCCCAGCACTCTGTGCAATATGGTGCCTCCTACCTGTCTCATCTCACAAGATGAAAGAATAATTATGGCAAACATATGTAGATATTTTTAAGGTATAAAATAAAGGTATGCAAGGTATAAACTGAGGTAATTAAAAAAAAACATTCCTTATACCATGATGTTGGAAAATCACAAAGACCTGGCTTTTCTGAGTGACAGCTGATTCTTCTGTGACTGAGAATCTTCTCAGTGAGATCCTTTGTCTTCTTTTCTGGTTTAGGTTGGCTTTATGGGATTGGGGTTAGAAAGACTCTGAAGTGACTAATCCCAGTGTGTGAGGACTAAAAGGTGCTGATTTGTTTGGAATCCAGAGATCATATGTGTCTCTTTTGGTTTCCATGAAAAGGCCTTTGTTTTATTGAACTTGAAAAAAGGAGCAAGTTCCGAGACTGTCCCTGAGGTTTTTCTCTCTCACTGGCTCCCCTAGGAGCTGTATCCTTTTGGTTGTGGAAATATCCTTTACTCAAATGGTTGTGTAAATATCAAGACTTGTAAGAAACCTCAACCTGTTAGCCAGAACAAGAATGAATAGTTTGTTGGAAGGAAGCACTCAATCAACAATAATTTTTAAACAGAATTTATTAAGTGCCAGTCAGTTAGATGAAGGGGATACAAATTCAAAGGATGAATATTTATTCCCCAAAAAACTTATATTCAGTCAAAGGAGACAATCATTCATCTATTAAGTATGTTTTTTAAAAAACAGAATTCCACAAGATGGTGGATTTAAATCACACAGATAGTGTATGAATATTTACAAAGATACTTTTCTTCATGACTTCTTAAATCTCTTTAAAACAGGAACTATTCACAAGAAATAAAGCAATTTCAGATTTCTTCATGGTCTACAATACAAAGAACCTTAAAAAGACAAAAGCTTAACAAATTAAAAATAAAGAAGGCTAATCCTTAATTCTTAACAATATCTCTCAGCATCCCTTCCTTTACCACCCACCGGAGTCTGGCAACAGAGATATATAATCAGACCAGAACTCAACCCTGCCCTACCCTTCCTCCAATTGCCACAAAAATTAACAAAACAAGCAATTCGGTAGCCTTCTGTACTGCAATAGAAATTAAATAAAGAATGAAAAGAAGGGAGGAAATTGAGGCAAGACAAGTATGACTCTGAGGCACTTTACTAAGCCTGAGGGAAAGAGCATCCAGCATCCAGTTACAGATAATTTTGAATCCCTGAAAAGCAGGTTGGCAGAGATTGACATCCTTACAACCTATACTGCACAGTTTAGGAAGAGGCTATCAGGCTTAGCTGTCCAACCCCTAGGAAACTGCAGTTAAAGAAGAAAGAAATTAGAAAGTGAACAAAGGGGGAATATAAAGGAATTAGAGACCTTGAGCATGAACAGATAAAACAACAGGGAAGGCATTAATAACAAAAGAATGTAGCTTCTTGGTCAGCTAAATGAACACAAAAATCTATGACTGTTGCCAAGACAAAGAAAAAAAAAGGGTCAATACCTGATGAGGTGGATTTCCAAGAGAACATGATATTGCAACAGGATTTTTGAAAGTAAAATAAAAATTGTGAAAGCAGAATTCATTGTCTGCATAAGAGAAATAATGTCATAATAGAAAGACTTGAATCTTTGTATGGTAAATTCCACCAAAGAAACAAAAGAGAAAATAACTGATTGGGAATGCAAATACATAGAAGTGAAGAATAATCTGGAAGAAGATAAGCCAAAAACAATGATATTAAAAGGAAATATGATCTCCATACAAGCAAAGCACATTATCTTGAAGATAAAATGAATAAAGACAGCTTAAAAGTTACAGAACTGTATAGAATTGTAAAAATATTTGAACACTATAATGTAAAAACATAAGAAAGTTCACAGAATTGAACGAATACAGAAAAAAATGTAATTGAAAGAATCCACAGAATCCCCTCCAGAACTAAAACAAAACAAATAAAACTTATGCTGCAAACTCCAAGACATATATAGTGGTAAAATTTTACAATTCCAGTGACAAATAACAAAATTTCTGAGCAATCAAGAGAAAAACATTCAAATATAAAGGAAAGTAAATTCTAATAATACAAGACTAATGAGACAATTCTGTACCCAGAAATGAAGAAATGGAATAATCATTTCTGAAAAACAAAAGAACTCAAAATGCAATCCAGGGTGACATACGTTGAAAACCTAAATTTAATCACTATTGAAAAAGGCTAGACTTTTAATTTTAAAAAGAGGCAATCAATGGGGCAGCTAGGTTGTGCAGTGGTTAAAACACCAGCCCTGAAGTCAGGAGGACCTGAATTCAAATCTGCCCTCAGACTTCCTAGGTTAACACTTCCTAGCTGTGTCACCTTGGGCAAGTCACTTAACCCCAATTGCCTCAGGGGAAAAAATGAGGCGTTCAAAGCATCTCTAGAAAGAAAACCAGACCTATATAAAATATTTGCTTCACAGACATATCAGAATAGAAAAACAAGAAAAGTAAACAAATGCAAAGACTAAGGTTAACAAAAAAAAGAGAGAGAGACACTATTAAGAGTCTAGAAGTACACAAGGAAATAACAATACAAGCAAAAGGTTAATAGAAGGTAGATGAAGAAGTGTTTTTAGTGCACCAAGTCACAAAATATGAAGAAGCATAAAAGGGGAAAAAAAGGAGAAAGAAGACAGGAAAATATGTAATACATCTTTAATTAATTAATGAAAAGTTAACAATTGAAGGGAAAATAACTCATATAGTCTCTCAGGAAAAAGGCAGACTACAAGAGAATGTTTGAGAAGGCAAAGTATCCGATTGATACATGGGAAAAGGGAGAAACCTTGTTTCTGTGGTGGAAGAGAGGATCAATGCTCACTAGGAGAAATATTCCCCAATCTTCTCTATTGTTAGTTTCTCACCTCTGAGGTTTTCCCCTATTTATCTGGTATATATCTTGTTTTTATGTAATTGTTTTCCTGTTGTTTTTCTTTTGAGACAATGGGCTCTCTGAGAGCAAGGACTGTTTTTTGTTGTTATTGCTTTGGTTTGGTTTGGGGTTTGTTTGTTTGTTTTGCTTTATTTTGTACTTACCACAGTGCCCAGCACATAGTAGTTACTTAGTAAATGCTTCTTGACTGAAGTACTGATTTTCCAAAAGTGAAGTGGGTTGCTTTGGGAATCTGTGAAAACCTCCCTCATTGTAAGAATTGAAATAGAATCTTGATGACTACTTGCTGAGTGAAAAGATTCCTGATCTCTTATGATCTCTTTAATTTGATTCTGTGATTCCTGAGGTTGAGTCTCTGAAATTCTTTATGGTATATGATATTCAAGGTTCTAGCTTGACTTCCTACCCAGGAAAATATTATTGCTTTGAAATTTTAGCCCCCCTCCTTATGATTATCCATGGTACCAGTCATTTTTCATGGGATCCAGCACTGCCTATCCACCCTTCAATGGATGGGGTCAAGGAGGCCATCCAGGGTATTCTGGGCACAGTAGAATGAGTCAGAAGCCATAGGGGTCACAAAAGGACATGTCCTGGCATCCCAAGGAAGTGCATATGTGAATAAATTAACATTTGAACTTTACCTTTCCTTAATATCAACAAATTCCTTTTGCCAACATGTTTATCTCCCATCACTCACATTTAAATGTCAGAGAGACTGATTTGTCCCCCTGCTTTAACCTAACCAAAGTCCAAGAAAGCAAAAACCACATGAAAATAATAGAACTTCAAGGGACACTGAAAGGATTCCCAGTTATCAGACTCTGAATATTTTAGAAAGAAAGTATATTTCTTCAGCAATACAATCTTAGTAATATATAAAGGAAGTCCCTTTAAGTGACGGTGTTTTTGTCTTTTTCCAATCATACTAGTACTATCTATCAGTGATTTTGAACCATTAGGTCAATGGCATTTTCTACCTTGAATTCTAGGACATTTGGACAAAGAAGTGATCATCTTGTTTGGTTAAAGAGTGTTTTTTTTTATTTCACTGTTCAGAATATGCCCAGAATATGTCAATTCATAAAAAATGTTCTGTGATCATGACTCTGCAATGCTATGGCATGACAACTTTGTCTGAATGAAACACCAAGAGGTAGGTCATCAATGTAGTAAATAAAGTCCCATAGGAATCTGTCCTGAGGCTTATCTAAATTATTTAATGCTTTATAGCTCAGTTTAATTCATTTGAATATTTACTAAGTTCCTATAGACTATCTATGTCTGAAGTTTTGTTCTGGGAAAAGAGAGTATTGGGATAGATGAGACATAGTTCTTGCTATCAGGGAGTTAGATAAATGCAAAGGAGAGATGAAGACAAAATTCCAGGCAAAATTTGAGAAAAGAAAATTATTTTCATCTAGGTTAAGTTGATGATGGAGCCAGGAAAGGCTTTATGGGGGAGCTGGCACTTTAGTAAGGCTTTGGGGAACCAAGATAGTTTACCAGACAGATGGGAGGAAGAGTCCATCTCAGATACCAGAAGGTAATGAAAAATGGGGACTGGAGAGAGTAGAGTGAGGATGATGGATGGTAGTCCAAGGATTATTATCTTCATTTTACAGAGGAAGAAATTGAAGCTCAGAAAAGGAGATGGTTTGCTCAAGTTTATTGTTGCTTGTCCTTCATTTTCCAAGAGGATCATGACATCAGGGATGTGATACCATGATAGGGAAGTGACTTGGAGCCATCTGGCTCCCATGGCCAGATATTGAACAAGACCACTGGAGATGGACTTGAATGCAGTGGGAGGTCTTGGCCTTTTAAAACTCTTTAACAGGTCTCAGTTTGACTGAAATAATTCCCATTCAATAATTAAAACTAGGTAAGAAATAAGGTAAAAATAGCTTCTTTTACCTAGTCAAATGTATATATTATATACATATATATGTATGTGTGTATATAATACATATGTTTATATATAGAGAGACAGACACACAGAGAGAATGAGAGAGATGTGTGTTCATTCATATATGTATACACAAACATACACACATATGTGTTTACAAATATTTATGTATATATGTATAAAAAGAACCTAAGAGGAGAAGACCCTCAGGGTTTCTGTACAAAACAAACAATTGCTATTTACATTCACTTTGAATCAATCTGGGCCCAAAACAATGACAAAGTAAGGATTGACCTGAGACCTGTTATTGGCCAATCAATGAGATTTAAAACATGAGCCTTAAAAAAGAAATCTGGCCAGTAAATCCCAAGATATCTTCTGAGGTTTCAGCAATCAAAATATACATTCCTCGAGCCAGAGCACCCACAAGTAGTTGTTCATTACACAATGTTGCTGTTACTGTGTACAATGTTCTCCTGGTTCTGCTCATGTCACTTTGTATCAGTTCATGTAAGTCTTTCCAGACTTTTCTGAAATCCACCTGCTCATCATTTCTTGTAGCACAATAGAAACCTGTTAAAGACCTCAGCTTAGAAAGGCCAAGGTCTCCCACTGCATCCAGAGCCATCTCCAGTCTTCATGATCTATATCTGGCCACTGGATCCAGATGGCTCTGAAGGAGAAACTGAGGCAGGTGTCCTTGCACAGCCCTCCCTCACTGAAACCCAATTCACTTGCATGCCCTGGCATTACCTCCCTGATGTCATGGTTCTCTTCTAGAACGAAGGACAAACAATAACCTCTGTGAATTGTAGTAGGAACTGCCCCACTTGGGATCCAACTGGAACTGGCAAATTAGATATTCATGGTTCTTTCTTTTCTTTTCTTTTTTTTTTCCTCTCCCTTTCCTTCTCTCTATCCACATAGGGTATCATGTTCTTCCCTGTAGGCACTCTACTCAAGTTTGCATGAGTAAATAATAGCTTAGCCACAATGGAACCCAAGATTTACTTACTTGATCTGGTATTCTTTCCACTGTTTCATATTCCAGATACAATCTTGCAATAATTTCACTGATGACCTGAATGAAGGATTTAACAATACACTCATCAAATTTAGTAAAAACCTGAAATCAGGTAGGAATCACCTAGACAAACAAGAAAATCCATTCTTTTGAAACAATAAAAATCCAAGAGAGTACAAGAGCTCAGGGATATGATGTTTTTGTGAGGCTAGGAGTACTTTCAGACTTTCAAAGGGCTTCCATTTCTGCCAGTTTTAATTCCTCTATTCCTTCACAATCCAATTTATTTATTTTATTTTGCATGCAATAAAACAAGCATGTCCATAAAATAATGGAATAGAAAAAAGATGGCTGTATATGTAATTTCAAATCTATTATGTACAACTTGCTATTCCTTTTAAATATATAATAAAGTTATCATGTAATTTTCTTTTTTTTTTCTTCCCTCTCAATTATAGATGACTACCATTAGAGAAAAATATGTATCTGTGTGTGTTTGTGTGTATTTAATAAATGAGGATGTCTTGGTCAAAAGTAATAAAGAAGTAAGAATAAAGAGGGAGAAGAGAAGGAAAAGGAAGAGAAGAGGAAAGAGGAAGAGAAGGAAAGGAAGAGGATGAAGAGAAGGAAAGGGAAAATATATGTGTGTGTATGTATATATGCACATATATATGTAAATAAATAGATACATAAACACATATACACTATATATTGTGTGTATACATGTGTGTATGTAAAATCAAGCTACATATACTTTTATTTATCTGTTTTTTCTCTGGATGCAGACAGCATCTTTTCTCATATGTCCTTTGTAGTTAATTTGGGTATTTATAACAGTCAAAATAACTTAGTCATTCAAAGTTTCTCTTAAAACAACATTGTTGTTACTATATACAATGTTCTCTTCTTTTGCCCATTTCGTTCATTATTTCTACTGAGAAAAACTGAAAGGAGGGAAGGAGAAAGAGAGAGGAAAAATTATCTGAGCATGGTGGAGGTAGGGAAAAATCCAGAGAATCAGGAATAGAAGTTTTAAAATATGAAAATGTGTCTGATCTGGCATTTTTCTTAAAGTAGAGGTAGTGGAAGGAGCCAGTCAATCAGAAGGAGACACAGGGACAAAGTGTAATTCCAGTGTGAGAAGACCAAGGTGAATAGGTTGCTGTGATATTTCAGAGAGTATAGAGAAAAGTCTAGAGAGGAAAGATGACATGACTTGTCTGGATAATTTCCTTAAAATAGAGATTCTAGGGGCAGCTAGTTGGTGCAATGGATAGAGCACCAGCCTTGAAGTCAGGAGGACCTGGTAGTTCAAATCTGTCCTCAGACACTTAGCACTTCCTAGCTATGTGACCCTGGGCAAGTCACTTAACCCCAATTGCCTCAGCAAAGAGAGAGAGAGAGAGAGAGAGAGAGAGAGAGAGAGAGAGAGAGAGATTCTAAAAGGAACTAGAGGAGGAACTAGGATCATGGGGGTACATAGGAGTGCATAGAGTATAATTCCAGTGTGAAAAATTTAGAGGTGGAATGAACTAACAGGGAGAGGAGATGAAAATAATGGGAAGATGGGAAAGTTGAAATATTATTATCTTTTGCAAGGTCATTCTATTCCAGACATGACTGTATTACCAACTCAATAGATTTGTTCTTTTTCATGTGGAACATAATTGCTTGAGGGTTTATCTTTCTTATCTGCATCATTCTCAGTTCCACCTGGAATATTTTGGGGTACTTCCTGCTCTTTAGCAACCAATTCAATTACATTATTATTATTATTATTCTGTCGAGTCTTCAGGACTTCTTGCTTTGTGTTCTTATTAAAACTGGTCTGCTAACTTTTTAATATTTTTCATGCTGTGCTCTTAATTTCTTGATCTGTTGCCCACACTAAAAGCTTTTATATTCTAACCTCTTCCCAAGATATATATTGTTCTTCTTATAAAAATAAAATTGGTTCTCTTGCTAAAGGAACTCTTGAAGAGATTCAGAAATTTATTCCTTTTAATAAAGCATGTTATATTGTTACTTTACAAAGCTCAGTTATCTGTATAATGAAGGGGTTAAATATCTAAGACAAAATTAATATTCTGGTAGAATGATTTGGAATCAGAATCCAATATTGTGGTATGTACAAGAGATACACTTGAGGCAGAATTGAAATGAATGGCTGGAGCAGAGTCTGTTATGCTTCAGCTGAAGTGAAGAAGGCAAGGGTGGCAATCATGATCTTAAGCAAAGCAAAAGCAGAGACAGACAGACAGAGAGGCAGAGAGAGAGAGAGAGAGAGAGAGAGAGAGAGAGAGAGAGAGAGAGAGAGAGAGAATCAGGGAACTTACATTTTACTGGAGGGTACCATAGAAAATGAAGAAATATCAACAAATTTTACAGCAAGTTTCTCTGATAAAAGCCTCATTTCTCAAATATATAAGGAACAAAGTCAAATTTGTAAAAATAAGAACCATTCCCCCATTGATAAATGGTCAAAGGCTATAAACAAGCAGTTTTCAGAAGAAGAAATAAAAACTATCCATAGTCATGAAAAATGCTCTAAATCACTATTGATTAAGTAAAGACTAATTAAAACAGCTATGAGGTATCACCACATGCAGCATGGAAATGATCAGTGCTAGAGGAGATGAGGGAAAAGTAATGAATTGTTGGTGAACTGGTCCAATCTTTCTGTAGTACACTTTGGAGTTGTGCCCAAAGAACTATAAAACTTTGCATACCCTTTGATTCATTAATACCACTACGACAGATAACTATGCCCCAAAGAAATCAAAGGAAAAGGTAAAGGACCTATATAAAATATTTATACAAGTTCTTTTTGTGCTGGCAAAGAATTGAAAATTGAGGAGATGCATCAATTGGGGAATGGCTGAACAAGTTGTGGCATATGATTGTGATGGAGTACTATTACACTACAAGAAATAATGAGATGGATAGTTTCAGAAAGAAGAACATGGATATATATATATATATATACATATATACACATATATATGCATATATATGTGAATAGATGCAAAGTTAAATAAATAGAACTGGAAAATCATTGTGCACAATAACAGCAATGTTCAAATAATGATCAATTGTGAAAGACTTGGCTATTCTGAAGTGGTAATCCAAGATAATTTCAAAAGACTAATGATGAAAAAATGCTATCCAGCTTCAGAAAGAGAACTGATAAACTCTGAGTTCAAATTGAAGCATAATTTTCTCATTTTTTTGCTTTTTTGTGATATGGTTAATATGAGAATGTGTTTTGCATGATTTCACAGGTATAACTGATATCATTATTTTTTTTCTCAGTGGATGGAGGAGAGTGGAAAGAAAGAAGAGAATCTGAAATTTAAAATTTAAAGAGAAAATAATGTTAAGAATAAATAAAAATAGACCTAAAAAGAACCAATACAATTTATATTGCAATGTATAAGAGAAATGGGTGAGCAGAATGGGAATTCAATTTGACCCTTCCTTTTTATGAATGCACACATTTTTAGTGCAAAAAAAAGTCTGCTTAAATTACATGATGATCAGCTATGAATGACTTAGCTCTTCTCAGCCACACAAAGATCTAAAACAAGTACAAAGGATTCATGGTGGAAAATGCTAACCACATCCAGATAAAGAACTGATAAACTCTGAATGCAGATAAAAGATTTATTTACTTATTTCATTTTTATAGTCTTTTTCCTTTTAATGTTTCTTTTTTCATAAATATAACTAACATGAAAATATATTTCACATAATTGCACATATATAACCAGTAAAAATAGCCTACCATTTTGGGAAAAGGGGAGTGCAGGGAGAGAGGAAATTTGGAACTCAAAATCTTGTAAAAAATGAATGCTGAAAAATTCTCTTGACATATAATAGAAAAAAATGCTGTTTAAAAAAAAAAGAAAAGTCTGCTTTCTGGCCAAGCAAGTATTTATTTTGTGATAAATCAAATTCCATGCAAGGGATGGCTCAAAACTTTTGACCCCATTGACAGTTACTCACAATGGATATAATTTTCAAATCTTGCTTTGGGCAGGAAAAGCCTTCTCTCTACTTTGATAGAAGGTTCCTTCCAGTTCTAATCTTTCAAGGTTCTTTATTCATGCCACCTTGATAGGATTTATTTCCACCCACACTACTGGTGCTGAAAAACATAAATATCTGACCCTAGATTGAGTGATCCCACAAATGGAGCTTATAATGCCTATTATAATATTGGACTGAGACTAAAGCATTAGCATTTCTTCAGAGCACAGACTCTTTCCTGTTAAAAAAAATAAAGAGAGATATCAATGCCTAGTTCTTGAGCCACTTTGAGGCATCCATCAGTGTCAAGTTCTACACCTAAATTTTCTTTTTCACCTGTCAAAAGTTTTGCCCAAAGGTCTATTCTTGTTTTTATTCTATTACATATTCATGGACCTGCTCCTGAGAGTTCTCCAGGATGCTTTCACTCCCCTCCTAGAGGAAAAGGAATTAATCTGCCTGGGAAAGTAAAAAGCTGAGTTTTGCAGGATGTGAGTTCTTATTGAAGCAGGAAGCTGGTGATCTCAAGAGATGAAGGTCATGAGTTTGTGACTTTAAGATGTCATAAGTCTTTTATTAGGAACAAGACATACTAGAGAAACATCTGTTCCCTCAGGGTTTGATCACCAGGGAGACCAAAAAGTTAGTCCTATAGTTTAACTGAAAATGCACCAAATTAAGCCTAATGCTTTTGCTAGGGTATCTATGAACATAAAGAACAACTGACTACCTGGCCTCCAACACACACACACACACACACACACACACACACACACACACACACAGAGAGAGAGAGAGAGAGACAGAGACAGAGAGAGAGAGAGAGAGAGAGAGAGAGAGAGAGAGAGAGAGAA